>UESW01004310.1:0-303617 GCA_900491605.1 Calamus simplicifolius
GTTGCAGCTGAAAGTTACTGTGCTCAAATCCTATGGATTAAGAGACAACTTGAAGACTATGGTATCACACTTATAAGACACCTATAAGATGTGATAATAAGTGCAATCAATCTAACTAAAAATCCAATTCAACACTCAAGAACAAAGCATATTGAAATAAGATATCACTTTATAAGAGAACATGTTGCCAATAATGAAATTTTTCTTGATTATATATAACAAAACCCTTAAGTGAAGAGAGATTTTGTTATCTTAGAGGAGAATTAGGAGTTGTGATCCTTTGGAATAGTTTTCTGAAATCTTAAGGACAACTATCTAGATCTCATCTATTTCTTGAAATTCTCGATATTCAATAAGGAAATCTATCTAGATATTGATTCATTGTTTCCCCAATTGCTAAGAAACATTTATCTAGAATTTGATGATTAATTAGAATAGTTTCAGATCCTTGAAACTTGATTTTTTATCTCTGAAACTGTTAAAGTCGACTCTAACACTTTGTAGAGTCGACACCTTGGTTTTGATGTTCTGTCTAAGCAATTAGAGCTGACTCTGGCTTTTGTAGAGCCGACTCTAATTCAAGCGCTGACAGACTTTCTGGTTCGGAGCCGACACCCAGTTTTTGGGAGTCGACTCTAAGTCGAGCTAGGTCAAAAATAAAAAGGCGGAGTCGACCCCAAATCATTCCATCCGTCTCCCAAAACCTCTCCAAAAAGCTCCAAAGCCTTTCTAACTTCCCAATCTTCTCAAAGCCTTTGATTAAACCTTCCAATCTTCTCAATGGCACTTAAGAGGCGCGGTTTCGTCGGTGGAGCATCCGTTCCAACGAGGCGACGCACTATTCGGAGGCAACCCTCGCCATCCTCTTCTTCGGCCACTCAAGAAGATTCCCCTCCTTTACCCTCTTCAACCAAAGTTGATCAACTAGCCGGTAAGACTATCACAACTGGAAGAAAGGTCAATTTTGATTTCTTTGAGTCGGAAGGCTTCACAATAGGAAGATGTTTGAAAGAAATGGATGGGAAAAGATTTGCTCATTAGATATCCCCACTTATCCAGCCTTAGTGAGAGAGTTTTACAATGGTTTAAGTAGAGGAGAAGGCGGTTTAATCAGTATAGTAAGAGGAACAAGAGTTACAATAACCGCTGAAATACTTGAAAATTTGTTAGAAATGCCCACAATCGGTATTATGGAATATCAACATGATGATAGAAGTGGAGCATTGTCAAGAATGTTAGGGAGGGATGTAACCGAGTTTGAGGAAATCCTTGCAAATCAATTAAATCTGGAACTCAGGTTTACTACAACATTTGTGGAAGAATTTTATTTCCGAAATTGGTAGATTTGAGTACGTCTCGGAGCGAGACATTCTTTTGATGGATTGTATAATTACTGGAAGGCCAGTCAACCTAGCTGGCATGATGATTGGATATATGGCAGAGGCTGCTACAAAGAAAAGATCTACACTGCCATATGGTATGATTTTGACATTAATCTTTAGAAGCCAAGGTGTGCTTATTATGGAGAATGAACCCCTAAGAAAATGAGGCACACTGACTATTATAGTATCTCTACTATTCATCGAATGGGCTTCAAGAAGTTAAATGGTGTATGGATGAAAGGAGGAAGAGATGAAAGAGCTGAAAGAAATAGAGCAGAAGAGGACCAGAGTAGAAGATATCCCTGGACCATCCACTGCGGGACCATCAGTCCCTGATCCATTTATTGCGGGACCATCTACAGCTAGACCTTCAGAGGTCGGATCAAGCATAGTTTCCTCTCCTCCACATCAGTCTATTGCTGCTTCTGGAAGATTCTCTGATGAACAGATTGGTCAGTTGAGAGCTTTGCTTGCTGAATATGATAGTCAGAGATCTCATGAGATTAATCAATTAAAAGAAGACTTTAATCAGCTGAAAGAAGAACTTAATTCGAGACTGGACATGATCTCCTTTTCCATAAGCAATTCTGTTGAATCCTTTGGTGCTGAACTTCACAAAATCTTTGAAAGGATGGAAGGCATTGCTGATGGGTCGGGATCTTATGTTCATGCAACTGGTCAACTGAAGAAGGACATTGACCTTGCAGTCTCACAGATTGAAGCTTGTCTTGAAAACTTTAAGAAATCTCAAAAGAGATGTAATGGAAATTATAGGTCACTTGAAGAAAATTGTATTCAAACATATTTGACCTTGATTTTGATAGTTTGTATTTAGGAATTTTTGAGTATCTAATGTATTTCATTTTGGAATGTACATGAATCAACTTATGTAATGTTTCTTACTTATGAAATGCAATTTCACATTTTCAAATATTGACCGCTTGAATCCCTATGTCTTATTGAACCTACAATTTTTCTCTAATAACTTTCTTTATCTAACACTCTCCTTATTGCTGATAACAAAAAAGGGGGAGAGATGGTTGAATATGCAAAGAGAGAAATGACTTGAAATTTTAATGAGAGATGGTTGAATATGCATAAAGAAAGAAAGAAAGGGGGAGAAATGAATGTTCATGCAAAATGACTTGAAATTTTAATCAGTTAAAATTTGATTGTTTATATATAGGGGAGCTATTCAATGCAGGGGGAGCTTAACAACAAGCTCAATTGCAATTTTCTGCACATTTAGATTAAATGTTCATAATTGATGGATTATATTGAACTCATGCACAATTTTAAAAGTTTACTTTGAATATTGGCATCAAATCCTTCATTAAAAATGTTTTAAGTTTTAAAATGACTATAATCTTTAGTTCAAATGAATTTTTGAATGCATATACTCAAAGTTTTTGTTATCATCAAAAAGGGGGAGATTGTTGACCCAATTGATGATTTTGATGATTAACAAAACTATTTGAGTATAACTAATGGAGGCTCTAATGATTTTGATTAAGTGTTTCAGATTATAAGTCTATTGAATGATCAAAATCAGGAGTTACATTGTGTTCTGAATCGAATCTAATGTCTAGGTAAGATTGCAGACATTAGAGTCGACTCCGAGAATCACAGAGCCGACTCCGGATCTGGCACGGAAGTTAGAGTCAACTCCAAGACTGTTAGAGCCGACTCTCACAGAAGAAACAGAACGTCGATTTTTCTGGCCCCGACCTAGAGTCGACTCCGGGTAAGTTAGAGTTGACTCCAGAAAAGTTTCTTGTCGGCCCCAGAAAAGTCAGAGACGACTCCAGAAATAACGTTTTAAAGTGCTTCGAGCTAGAGCCGACTCCAAAAAGTTAGAGTCGACTCCAACCCACCTGGAACAAAAAATCAAATTGCCAGATCAGCTCTAATGGTAATATTTCTATTTTACCTTATTTCTAACGGATATTTTGTTACAAGGTACACTCCAACGGATAGTTTTCTTCCAAAAATGGTCTGAAAGAAATCTATAAAAAGGGAAGACTATCATTCAAAAAAGAGAAAAGAGAGAAAAACGAAAAAACTAAGAGAAAATTCAGAAATAGAGAAATCCCATTTCAAAAATCCGAAAAAGAGAGAGCCTGAATCTCAAGAGGAATACCTTCTAGCTCAAATCCACTCCACTCCAAAAAGCTCAAGAGGAATCCAAGGCATTCAAATCAAAGTTTTGGTGGATTTCCCAACTTGGAGAAAGTGGATTCGTTTCTTGCTTTTCAACCCTTCTCAACTGCTTCAACTGTGAAGAATCGGAGCTGAGGCTTGATTCAACCCAGCAAGGAGAAGAAGAAAAGAAGAAAAGAAGAAAAGCTTAAAAGCCAACCAACTATAAATCAGACTTTTCTAAACCTTGTTATTCTTATATTTGATTATCTGCTCATTAAGGAGCTTTGTAATTGAAAAATAATATTTCTATTATTTGTATCTAGTTCAATCTGGGGGATTGAACTAGTGGAGGTAGTCTTACCTCGGTACAAGCTTGGGATAGCTTGTGTTAGGGTTTTTATGTTGGTGAGCCCGGAAAACCAGCTGGGTTCGTTGTGATCCCGGGAAAACAACAAGTTTGAGTTGTGAGCTTGTAAAATAACTCGGCTGTAATCAAGGAAGATTATAGTGTGGACCCAAGTGAATCTTGGGAGTGGACGTAGGTGTTGGATACACCGAACCACTATAAAATCTTTGTGTTTGCAGTGCTTTCATTGACTCTTTCTCTATCTCTATTTTATTCCCTGCACTTTTTATTTATATTGCCTTTACCTTCATTCTTCTCAAGCAAACTATTTTAAAAGGCTAATTTTTTTAAAGAACCCAATTCACCCCCTCTTGGGTTGTCATCTGGGCCAACACTTTGGTTTTATTTGCATATTATTATTGATGAGTTTGTAAGGTTTTTGTGTTCTTCTTATTTTCTTGAGAAGACTCTTGAATTTATCAAGTTAATTTTTGTGGCATTCAAACAACCGACTTATCATCTAGAGTTCTTAAGCGTTCTTGAGATTCTAGGTGTGGTGTCTTCCTATCCGTAGTCTTTGGTTCTTATTGCTAGGTAACGGGTCAGGGCTCAACAAATTTTGGGGCTTGATTCCATATTTGGATTGGGTTTCGTCGCCTTGTTGGCGAGGTTCATATCAACTGGACCGAACCGATTGGTTGGACCGGTTGAACCGAAACCCGGAGGCCAAGCCGATCCGGTTCTAACATAAAATTGGATGTGTAAGTAATCTGAAAAAATTTGGTCAACCCATTCGATTCACCCATGAATCGGTCAACCCAGTCTAAATAATTTTTATTAATATAAATATATTTTTATATTAAAATAATTAATTGATGGTTTAATCGGTGACCAGATGGTTGAACCAATGATCCGATGATCTGAGCCCTTAGTCGGGTCAATGTTTGGACCAGATCTAACAACTATGCCCTTAGGTGCAGCAAGTCTTTTTCTTAAAACATCTATTAAGCTTTTTACCGCACTATCTTTGGGCGACTAGGTTGGCCGGACCCATTCATAGCCCAATTCAAATCTTGGATAAGAGAAAGCTAGAGGGAAAAAAGCCAGGTAATCATCATTTTTCAGCCAAAATTGCATGCAATCTTCTTGAGAACATTTTGAACGTCTCGACAAGACCCACTTTAATCTAAATGTGATGGTTGGATCGGTCAACATAAGTCACTAAAGAAGAAGCAGGCTACGTTAGCAAAGCATTTTCAAGCTTTTCTCGGCCTTTTACGGCCCCAATATATCGAGTATAGAAAAAGTCTTGCTGCATTATTCTTCGGTATAGTAAGCACGTATTAACCGCATGGATTGACCGCCCGTACATACCGACATACGTACGGTGGCCCAATGAGCACGTATGTCAGCACGTATGGATGATCAATCTGTGCAGGCGATACGTGCTTGCTGCACCGAAGGACGGCGCAACAAGTCTCTATCATCGAGTATGTTAGTAGAGCACACACTATAAATTTCATATTTGTGTTTCCCCTATTTCTTAGAAAACTCATTATTTACGTTATTAGTAAATATTTTGAAGGGCAAAAGAAATTTAGCTTTTCTAATGACGATTAATTTGAGATGATGAGACCAAATTTGATTTATGCAAGATCCAACTTAGATGCGTCTCAATCTAATGTGAGATGGAATTGCATTCTTTGTGCAAAAGAAAAATATTTATTTTTTACATTTCTGCATCAAAGAATAATTTTTTAATTTATTTTTAATTTATATGATTTTTTAAAATTTTAAAAGTTTTTAGAAATAATATGATAAAATTAAGCTTACATTAGTTATAAAAAAATTCTTTTATTTCATTAAAGTTAATCCTTTTTTAAAAAATCAAGTATATATATATAACACAAATTATATAATAAAGTTAAGCTTACACTATATAAATTTATTATTTAATTTAATATAATATTTTTAATTAATGTTTTTTATTTATACAATATGAGATCTAGTAAATGATGGGTGCGAAGCAACGAACCCATCCAACCCATATTGGACCGAATATAGTGTGAAATAGACTTGATCCAGTTTTTTTTTTTTTCTCTCTTTTTTTTTATTTTTTATTTTTTTCTCGCTTCCATCTAGGGCATCCCTTCCGTTGGCGGGACCAAGACAGCCTCACATACGTTGCACGCGAGTGCAGGGTTTTCGCCCCCCGACCGCAAAGCCGCAGTAGACACCCGCCATTGGAGGGCGAGAGATGACGGCAGCGATGGAGTCGAAGGCTTCCAATCGGAACAAAGCCATTCTTCACGCTCTCTCCACGCGGTTCTCTTTCGATCCAGTGAGTTCTTGATCAGACTAACAAAACCCGATGACTGAAACTGCGATTCTTTTAAGAAACTGGCATCTTTCGATTCCGATAATCGTTGATTCTTTCAAGCACACTAGCCGTTTCATCTCAATCTTTCTTTCGCTAGCTCCTATTGCATCCTTGTTAAAAATCTTGATGTGGATTTTTTGGGTTTTGGTCGTTATCATTGTTTTACGTTCTTGGGATTGCCTGTGATTGGTGTTTCAAACTTTTTGTGCTGTAAAATTTGATTATTGGATGAGGTTTTGAAGAGAACCGGCATTGTGGGTGTTGATGAAGACAGTTCTAGGGGTTCTTGACTACATAGTGGCTATACGTGCTACTTAGTTCAAATTGAGTTCGATCTAGAGCACGTGAAAGGAATTCGTTTTGGTCCTGTGATTGATAGCCGGGGCTATATTATCTATTTCAACTCAAGACTATGCCAAATTGAATTTTTAGCGTCTATAGAGACCTTCTGAGGTCTATTAATGCACATTAGTCATCAATTTATTACTTCATTATAAAGGATAATTAGTTTGCTCCCTTATTGTTAGTGGGTGTCTTGAGAGAACTTTTCATCACTGATCTCGATTATGGTATTGTACCTCTAACATTGTTTCAACTAATGATAAAGTTCGAGCAGTCCATATCCCTAAGACTCTTTACTTGCTTATCTGCTTCTGCTCTCTCTGTGAAACTGTAGTGAGGTCCCTATAGTTCTAACTTGATGAATAGAGTCCATTCTCGTTAATTTTGAAACATTTTGCATATTGATTGTTTAGGTTTCCTTATGCTAGATGGATAAGTTATGGGCAAGCTTCTTTATAACCGTCATGTTGCATATCGAGTGTCAGGTTCATAAAGAGAAGAAAAATAGAAGTTGGAATATTTTGACGGTTTTTGTGGGTCCTCTTTTCAGTTAAATTAGAGGCTATAGTCCTATGTAGAGTTTTAGATTTTGGTAGGACATCCTGTGAGACGTTAGGAGGGGTTGCTGTCCTGGTGTTGGGAAGGGACCATCCTACCATTGTCCCACCGTCTCAATCGGCATGTTTTGGGATGCCTTCCATTCCAAGTGTTGAGATGAGATGAGATGGTGGGGTGTCTTATTCCATGAAAAAACCACGATGATCCCATCTCACGAAATTTAAAACTTTATTCCTATGTATTAGTATTTCAAGATTAAGCAGCCCTAACACCATTATTATTGAATTTAGGTTAGTAGAGGCTTCTACTTGACTTCATAATGATCCAAAGTTTGCAACCAAAATACTATTTCAATTTAGGATCTCTAAACATCAATGTCATGTTTGTTCTTGCTACTGCTAATATTGTTGATCTTGTGGTTCTCATGCATCTGAATTTCACCCTGAAGGAGTAAGTTCTTTCCTTCTTGGTTTACTTCTTTCTTATGTGAGGATTTTCTTGAATTTGCCTCAAATGTCTAAATAATTTTTCTCATCATTTCGCCCTCTGTTTGAAGTATTGCTGATATATTACAAGCTTTCATGTTGGAAATCAGTAAGCTCATCCTCCTTTACTTGTTTTTGGCAATCAATTCTGCACATGCTCTCCTTTACATGTTTACTTTTCTTTACATGTTCCTTCCATACTGTCCCAAAGGCAGTGGCACCGCCTAGCAGCTTCAACATCCAAGTAGATTCATTTTGAAATCAAGCATAGGGCTTTTGTGTAAGCAAGAAACTGAGCAAACTTTTGATAAGCCACTAAAATCCTCCAACCTTGGTATTGGACTGAAACTGCCCTAAACGTCTATGAGGTGAGCACCATCTAAAGGAAAGGGGTGCAACTTCTCTAGTCCAATAAAAGAAATGAAAAATCAAATGATTGGAGTGTAGCTTAAGACAGAAGACATCTACTGCAGTAAATTCTGGTGACTGGACCTCACTTCGAAGGGATTCATTTCCATTAATTCTTGTAGTTGCTGTTGTGGGGTGGATTTTGCGGGGGGTGCATGTCAGACATCGCCAGTTTGTGACTTCATGGAGGAAATCCATTCTTCCTAACGCATGTATTCTTAGAATGCGTGGTTGTGGCTTGAACGTAAGCCATATCTTTAAAAGGCTTCCGTATCATGGACTCGATGACTATAATTGTATAGGAATACAGGATGGAAATGGAAAATTGATAACTGACTTGTGATATTGAATTTCACAGAAGAAAATTTCAAGTGAAAGCATTGGAGGATATGATGTTGCAAGCCTGTTCTCAAACATTTTGGAGCTATCACCGAGCGAGGTTCCTTTGCAGAATCTGGATGAGGTAAAATTAAATTTATGCAATTATACATTTGTTACAATTTGGGATCCATTGTCTCGATCATCTGTAGGGTATCACATCTTAACATTTTGAAGTTCTGCTCTCAGATTATGAAATGGGTAGCATTTGCAAGTAACTTTCCAAGTGAAGCTGATGCTTGCCATGCAACACTGAAAGGTCTGAATGAAGATTTGAACCAGAGAGCTGTTTTGTTGGGTGATGGACTTAAACCGTCTGTGGCTGATATTGTTGTGTTTTCAGCGGTCCATCCTTTTGTGGTATGTGTACATCTATTAATGCTTGGAATTCTGTGATAGGTTTTTGATCCTTTTGTCAACATATTATTTCTACTGGAGTACAGCTTGGTTACATTTGTCTGCAATTAATATTTCATCTCTAGCTAAAACCTATATTTATACTAATTAACGAAATTTCAATTGAAGCTTAGTAAGTTTTGCAATGACATAATTCTCCAGCTGTTATGTATCCTCCCCAAATGTGGTTTGTGTTCATGCAAGTGTGTATTTACATTCATGAATATGATAGTAATGAGTTTGTGCATGTCTCAGTGCCTTTTCCTTCATCTGTGAAGTCAGGCAGGTATTGTATCTTGAAATATGGATCTTACAAGTAGTTAGAAGAAGGAACCGTATGATGTGAACTCTATGTGGTTTCTTTCCTTGGAGTTATTTTCCTTCAAACTGTATTCAAGATATATGCAGCTTGAGATATTTCTTCTTCTTTATTTTTTTCCTCCTGTTTTCTTACACTTTTTCAGTGAGTGCAGTTACTGCTGCTACAAGGTTAACAAACTATTGCTTAAACTAACTCAATTATTCCATTCTAATTATCTGTGCATGGTGCTTTATGTCAGAGCAAACTTAATGCCTCAGATGTGCAAAAGTTTTCAAATGTGATGAGGTGGATGGACTACATCCAGGTAGTTTGCCTGTGTTCTCTTATACATTTTCTAATTTTGCCCTTCCTTTCTTCCTTAAATTTGTATTTTGGTCTCTTGAAGACATCATCATATAAGATTGCAGCATAGAAGGTAATTTTCTTCATGAAATTGAATCTTACAAGCCCATAATAGAGCTGCTAATATAAGAAGATTTGTGGCTGTTTACCATATGAGAAGGAAGTCATGACTCATGCCTTTTGTACACTATCTGTACTATAAAGGAACTGCATAGCATCCATCGTTCATTGATAGGACATTCCATCGTTTTCTCACATGTAAGCATGTGAAAAGAGAACATAATCCCCTTTAGTAGAGTCCTAAGCATCATAGATGTAAATATGATAATCCCTTTTAAATCTGCATGGATAATTGTGTTTATAATTTACTTTTTTATGGATCTTTTGAGAATCTGTGGAAATATGGTTGTCATGCAAAATCTCCCGTGTCCCCATGTTATCAAGAAGAGAGGTAATCTCAACTGCATCTCCTTTTCTCTTTTTGTCTCTTGAAAAACCCATATTTTCCAAAATAATTAGAAAAATAGATCACAGCCGTCCACATGCATTACGTTTGTAATTTGTGAATTAGTACTTTTTTAATTTGTGAATTGAAGATTGTTAATTTAACTTTGCACATTTATAAAGTGATAATGCTGTATACGCTATGTTTTAAAAGTTTTGCTATCTTTCTGTTTTATGAAAATGAAGTATGGAAAAAAATTCTGCCTTTATGCATTATGTGCCAGTGGTGTAGGCTTGGGTTGGATTTAGCTTATTGGAAGTTGCATCAGATTTTGTGCTATTGTTTGTGAGAAGTGCATTTTTTTTCTTTTTATTCATCTATGCTTATCATTTTTGATAGTTATATTATCAATTGATCATTGAAGTACATGTATTAGGCTATTTATTTCCATTTTAGATGGCATGCCCCATTTCATCTTTCAAAGGTTTAGTCTCAAAGTACAATTGATGGGCTTTTCCATGTCACTTTTAAGAATTTTGTGTAAGGTTTCATTTTCAAAACATTATTAGGGTTATTGAGCAACAGTTTTACCTTATTTTGGTGCCTTTTAGTGTTAATTTTAAAGAATTTGGGAATTTCTTAAACAACTGGGTGGGTTTCGTAAGTTTGATTACTTATCATGTTAACTTGGCAAAAAATCTTTTCTTCACAGATATATATACCCGAGGAGTTGATACATAGCATCCTTCCAAACTTCATTATATACCTTAGCATGGGCACTATCTTGTTTTTCCGTTATATTATTTCAAACAATGTTTTAAGTCCTATGGGATGGTGATGGCTCAGTTTCTCTATGAAATGGAAAGCCCTGCTGTCTTGCCTCGTCTCAATGGCCCTGCTGGTGCCTCATCTCTATCACCTTCCTTTTTATATTTCTTTTGTTTCTTCTTTTTTTCTTTTTCTTTTTTTTGTCCCCCCCTTTTTTTGTCTTCTTCTTTATTTTCCTTCTTCATTCTTTCCTTCCTTTCTCTTCTTTTTGTCCAAAGTTGGGTTTTGGTGTCCTTCCCTTATTCTAGTCCTGTTTTCTCATAGGAACAGGGCAGGACAGTACCCCTGCCATTGGGACTTAAAGCCTTGATTTCAAATTGACCTCTTATATGTGATTTGGG
The DNA here is from genome assembly GCA_900491605.1 of Calamus simplicifolius. Lineage (NCBI taxonomy): Eukaryota > Viridiplantae > Streptophyta > Magnoliopsida > Arecales > Arecaceae > Calamus > Calamus simplicifolius. The sequence continues at coordinate 11,096 of UESW01004310.1, forward strand.
AACCTGGGCATTGCAGCAACTACTTTCTCCATAATGAGCACAATATGGAATATACTTCTTCCATGCATCAGCTCATGGTTTCATGACTTTTCCTTTAAATGGTTGACATGGTGTTCATCAGGAATGATCTATCCTATATCATCTTAATTTGTTTTGAAGTAAAAAATGAGAAGAGAAGTCCTAAAAATTTTTGAAGCAAGTTAATAAAATCATGCAGAATCACTAATTATAGCCCTCAATAAGATTTTGTGGCAAATAATGACTCATGGAGCCACTCTAACTATTGGGATAAAGCTCGATAGTTGTGCTTCTTTGTAGTATTCCATGCTTATTGAAGTTCAACTGTAGCATTGATTGGATGCAAGTGTCTGCTGATCTAACTCACCGTTATCGACTTATTGGTCATTGGGTTATGCCATCATTTCTCAGCTTAGCATTGCTTAGGTCATCTACATGATCTGCCAATGAAATACCTTGTCATGCCCTATCATATCCATTAAGCTTAATTTTGTTGCACCAGTTGCTACTTTATGGCTTCATCTAGAGTGCATCCCAGCCATACTCTCCGCTGTTCTTTTGATTCTGATTGGATTGGTGTTGTTGCTGGTTGTCATTGTGGCACTGCCTTTCCTATCTTGCAGATCTGTTTTTCCTATTTGCTTAAGGCTAAGCTGTAATATAACACTATTTATACTGTTCCAAAGCTTGGATGAGAGAAGTGAGGATTAAAGTCAGGTTGACGGCCTGTCACAAAAAGCTTGTGATTCTATTAAGTGGATCCAAATTTGATATTTGTGAATGTTGAGGTATTCTGAAGTTATAACTAAATAGCAATGCTTGTGAGGATTCAGAAAGCTGATGTCTCTATCATGGGGACAAGTCTTGATAGTTATGGTCATTGATATGGTTTGCTTGCTCAAATCAGAGGACTCCTTTGTGGGACAACCATTTGCATGCTTTTTCTGTCCCTGTCCTCTTCAACTCAACTTTAAGCCTATTCTAGATTCTTGATGTTGATTGGATTGATAATGTCATTGATCATTGTTTAATCACACTGTTATATCATCCTAAAAATTTCTATCATGGTATGGAAGACTGAGAAGTGGAAATCCTAATTTGCGCTGATTTTAGCTTGTGCTCACGAGCCTGGAGATTACTATTGGCACTGGTTTCTTCATTTTCATCGACAACCATAAGATCTTCCATTTATCTGCTTGATGATGTTTCTTCTTTTGCCAAGTTCAATCTTTATTGGTCAACTTAATGACTGTTGCAAAGAGGGTCTTGGTTTTGAATTATGTATTGTGATTCCTCTGATTGTTGGATGCAGAACAAGGAAGATTTTGGTGGAGAGCTTGAAAAGATTGTTGTTAGCAAGCCTGTATTTGAGCCTCTTGTGAGTAATATCTATGCATATTTTGTTGATCCAATCTTGATTACTGAAGAGGCCATGTTTGATTACTGAAGAGGTGATGTTGTTTTATGCTTTAAGATACGTTCATTGCTTCTGTTTCTCAAACACCCCTCGGTTGCTAATTGGCATTAATTGTGTACTGTATTATTGCAACTACATATTTTTTTTGACTGTTATATGCTAAATGTCATCATTTTTTTTCTTTTTCAATGGATGAAAACTGTTCTTGATTTCACTTGACTGCCTTTTGTGCTATGATAGAAATAGGATGACAAACATGGTTTTGGAGTATTTATAATGAAAATTTAGTTTGATGATTGGAAAATAAAATTTGCACTGATAGTCATACAATATTATATGCTGCACATGCATTTGAACTGTGGGGAATGATTATGTCTTTTATCTTTGGTTCACTTTGCAGTTTTCAAAGAAAGCAGATAAGACAGATGCTGATATGACTTTAAAAGAAGTTACTCAGGGTCCAAAGAATGTAGACAAGCCTGAAGGAAATATTGATCCAAAGAAAGGTGTTACTGAGGTAATTTGCACCCTAAACATGACTGATGTGCTTTGTGTGGAGCTTATTTGCCTTGGTGGAAATGCTGTCCATCAGCAGCCAGGTGCTCATGGGCCATGGTTCAGGGTGCTCCTGACAAATTTTTGTTACTGTGTAGTGCCTTTATATTGTTCTTTGTTGATAAGGTTGTGCTTTTATTTACCAGTGTTTAGCCTAGAAAAGCTTATAAATAGACATAAAATCATCTTCAAAGATGATACAGTGTGATATATTTTCAATTTCTATATTGTTTTGCTGATTTGCATTTGTTATGACATTATTTTCCTTTTTACAATTTCATCATTGAGTTGGTGACATTATTAATTGGTTGATCAAAAATTTCAAGAAAAAGGCTTCTCAAGATGATAAAGCTACCGAGGCATCAGCAAAAATAATAAAACCACTGAGGGAAAAAAGAAAGCTTCAGAAAAAGAGTCTGCTGAGAAGGAAGCAGAATGCAGTATTAGTATTCTTAATGTACAGGTTGGTGTTATTCGGAAGGCATGGAAGCATCCATCTGCTGACAGGTAGTTCTGCTTCTTTTAAAGTACTTATCTCAAATTTTTGATGAGAAATTCATGTTTTTAATCCATTCTACAGTTTATTAGTTGAGGAGATAGATTTGGGAGATGGCAACTTACGTCAAGTTGTTAGTGGTCTTGCAAAGTTTTGTAGCCCAAATGAACTATTAGTAAGTACAAATTACGGAATGACCATATTTATTCAGTAAATATCTGAATTATATCATTGCTCACTGAAAAAAAAAAAAATTAGCCATTACTGCTTACAATGTATTCTTATCCGCGCCTTGATTTATTGTTCCAGAATCGTCGCGTGGTGCTGATTACGAATGTGAAGCCTGGAAAGCTGCGAGATGTAATGTCTACTGGACTGGTATGTCTCATCCTGTTCGAATCAACTAATTGAAACTTCTAATTGTTTTTTGAGTCTCCACCTCTGGAAGTTTGATCAAGGCTTTTCCAATTCAAGGTTTCACTCATTATAGTTTACATCTATGGTTCTACTTTTGTGTGTCAGGCTGATCCTTGCATCATGAACAGCTGAGATCATTCATTTGTGCATTTTCCACAGAAACTTGAAGCCTTTGTTATTTTAAAGCTGATCTAATCTAGTAAACTATAGTTTACTGACTAAATGTATTTAAGCAGATAATTTTATATCATATAGCTTTGCTAACAAAGTTCCATAATGGTTACTATTCTTGAATTCTGGGTTTATTTACCTGTTTTCCCATTAGACTCGGTTACATTCATCTCAACTTCTTTTGTGTTCCAACCTGGGTGTGGTTTGTTTTACATCCTATGATCTTCTGTACCATTGACTGGGGGAACTGGGTCTAGGAGGCCATAGTTCACACGCCTGAGATAGTATGGATCCTGGAAGCTTCATTTTTGATCCTGGCTTGAACCTTTCTCATGTTAGTGCCCAAGGACTGAGAAAGCCTGTACATAACATGGCATTTTCGGTCCCAATTTTGGCTGGGATTGATAATGCAGCTAAGCCTCATTGCTCGTCCTTTGGCATTTTCATCACATCTAGGCCAAAATCCTTTTAGGCCACATCCAGGCCATTTACTGTATAACCAGTTTGTCTTGGCTTCCTATCAGGCCTATATGTTGGTTCCAAGCCTAATGGCATGTCAGTCCAGTAGAGCCAATTGTTATGCAAATATTTGATATGGAAGATCATTGATGAAATATGAAACTTTGCAAAGCGATGCAAAAGAAGCATATCTCAGAGTTTCATTGTATATATAAGTGATAAAATAGCCAGCTTATTTTTTCTGTTAATTTTGTAATATGCATTGGCTTCTCTACCTTTTGGACTTCAGAGTGTGTGCAAATTATACTTAAGTAGTCAATTAAATGAATTGAAAAGCAAGCTTGAGATGTCTCAATGGAAGCCTCGCTGTTACCACTGGAACTGTTATGATAATTATTCTAGAAACTATGGGACAGCCAAGTTATAAATGTTTTCACGTCATTTCCACCTGTGCAATGTAATATCAACGGAATTGTAGTATCCTATAAAATCCAATCAGGAAGCTACAGTTTGTTTTTGGATGTTACATTTTCTGGCTCTTTGCTTTTTGGAGGTGCAGCCTCCAGTTAGGAGCGTGTAAATTTAACTATGAGCTCCATGAGGTGACTTAACTTTCGCTGTGAGCTTGTCTTTCTTTTTAAGCATCAGTCTTTTTGCATGCAAGCCCAAGTTTTCTCTTTTATTTATAGAGAAAAAAGAAAATATTGTTTAATATTTCAGTCCACATTTTACAGGTCTTATGTGCCTCTAATCAAGATCACACGGTTGTGGAGCCTTTGGTTCCTCCTGAAGGAGCTAAACTTGGAGAATGCGTGTCTTTTTCAGGGTAAGTTTGCAATATCACAACATTTGACTTAATATTCTGATGAAACAAAACCTCAGAAGTCATGTAGTTTCATCCTGTGAAAAAAAAATATTGTTTTAAATTTTGCTGCTTTTTGCTGTGCTAAGCAACTAAGTGCTTACCAATAATTTATATGTGAAAGCTATTTTCTATTTAAAATCAGTTATCATGACTTATTTATTAATCATATCCATATCTGCTTTCAAATTCAGATACGCATGTCACCTGGATAATGAAATTATGATCCGTATTTTAGTGGAAACATGTAGGGTTTGAATTGGATATGAACAATAAAAATATTGTGCAACTCTAATATGGGATCCTGAACGGATAAAGGTTATAGGAATTTTGACTGGAGCATCCATGATGTTAGAGAAGTGCCTTTTTAGACAGCTCGTACAGTAGGGCCTATTGAATCTTAGCCTGGGCATTCAAAAGGGTAGGGCTAAGAGTAGGTTAAAGGAGCAACTTCTTGTTATTAAGGCTAGGTTAGAGGACATATTAACTTATTTTGAATTATTGATTCAGATATGATTGTAACTTGATTTATTGGTATATTATTTGAAAAAGTTGAAATCAATAAAGGAACATTTAATAAAATACTTTTAGGTAATTACATATGATTTAGTTTGGCCTTAGTAGCCAATTCCTAATGATCTTCTAAAATGCCTTCATGATGGGACTCTGACATGGCAAGGTATCAGATTTAGCCCTTGGTTTTTGTAGCAGCATAATAAATCATGTTCTTCCTCTTATTAGAAATTGAGTATAAAAAACTCCTGTTATCGTTTCACTGCTATTCTTTGGGATGAGTGAATATATTTCCTTTTGCACCTGTGATGTGACAGTCATGAAGGGAAGCCTGAAGATGTCCTAAATCCAAAGAAAAAACAGTTGGAGAAGATCACACCAGTATGTATTTTTTTCCTGCTGCACTTTATTGTCTGACTCATTTACAAAGATCATTCACCATTGAGCAATGATACATCCATTCAGTTCCCTTGAAATGATATGCCCATTCACAGTCTCTCTAATATCGTGGTATAGATGCATCTAGTGCCTAAGTAGTCCACACTTGGGATGAATACCTGATGCCTGTGGTAAATCCATGTTCAGAATTTCCAATGTTGGAACAGATCAGACAATTAAATGCAACTTATGTTCTTGCATTGCGCTATCATTTTTGTATGATGAAAGTTGGGAAGGCCTTGTTTGATACTATAATCTTGAAACTGCACTCACAAATCATTTTCCTTTAATGCTGTCTATAACTACTTGTCAGACAAAAGCTGCTTCTCTCTCTCTCTCTAATATCAGGCTTATTCTTTTTAGATATTTTCTTCATGTTATTGTTCTTTCTGGCATCAGGAAGGATCAATGCTAGAACACTTTGGTCATGTGTGACTTAGCATGAGGGTTATATGTATGTACCAGCTTGAGTAATCGATGTTGCTAATGTTTTTTGTGAATTCAGCATTTATTTACTGATGACAAAGGGGTGGCCACATACAAGGGAACGCCATTCATGACATCTGCTGGCCCATGCACATCATCCATTCCCAATGCAAGCATCAAGTGAGCGGCTCACCGTTCCTGTCAATGGCATTCTACAGTATCATGGTACCCATAAAATATCTTTCTTGCTTTTATGATGCGGTCCTCCAGTGCCAAAACATTGCGGGAAGGTGTTAATCCTTAGAGTTCCTTTATAGCTGTCAGATTTTTAGGTCACATCTCTAATTATCTTACAAAAGATGTATTTTCTATAAAACTTGCATCTCAAGATGGTAATGTCTACCGATTGATTGTAAGATATTTAAATCATATTTATAAATTTTGATACTAAAAGAAGTGTCACTGCTATCTTCATTGTACGAGGAACACTTTTTAAGCATTTGTCGTGGGCATTCTCTTTGGAGTGGAGAAAAGAGAATATGGCACAAGAACTCCGTTGTTAATGGGAGCTAGCGGTGATGATGGTGGGGAACATTCTCTATGCATTCAAAGTGATTCGCGAAGTTGCAATCGTAATGCCGCATGAAAAGGGGTGCTTGTTTCTTTCTTGCCTTGTGCATGGGGGCACATGTGCCTGGCTTTAATCCAGAGATTTGCTGTGGCCGTTAAGAATCATCTGTTCTTTTCTTGTCCTCAATGGGTTGCCCACCTTTTGCTTTAAATATCTCGCTCCAAGAAATTTTAAAACGGTCAAAGTCTGTCGCACTGTCTTGCCGTAATGTTGCTTCTTCTGCTGCATTAAATATAGACCGGGTGGGATCCAACGGAGAGGGTTTTTAAGTTGTTCCCAAAGTCAATGCGGATGGACTGCTATGGTTATTTGACAAGTAAAAAGAGAGTGACCAACAGTCTTGCTGGTGTACGATGTGGTGCGAGTTTAAACTCGGCCGACTTTCAATTCGATCGTTTGGCAGGAGCATGATTTGAGCCCGCTTTACAATGGCCCAGGATTTTATTAAAAAGTACTAGTCACACATATTTAAGGTTGCATGTTGATTTTCAAATATAATTTTCATTTTTATTTTTTATAAATATTTTTTTAAAGTTGTTATTTTCTTATTTTTTAAAAAATATGTTTGATAAATGAAAACAAATTATTTTATTTTTATTTTTATTACAAATAATATTTTCTTTCACTCTTGTATTTTTAAGTTTTAAAAAAAAAAGGTTAAAAGGGGATGCCAGTCACTCTTATTTTTCAATTTCTCCTCCTTTCCAGCTTTTATCCTCTCCTTTATTTTTATAAAAAATGATGAAATTATGTATAAATTATTTTCAATTTTTTCTTATTTTAAATTTAAACTTTTTTAAAAAATATTTTAATTTTTAATTACCAAGCATATTTTTGTAAGAATTTTTATTTTTTATAAAATAAAAATAAAAAAAATGGTTTCTAAAAATCAAGCATATCTTAAATTTTGTTAAAATATAAAATTAAATACACGCTTGCACTGGATCTTATATATTCCTTCCATCCATCATCAAGTCACGGCATCTTGTAATGATCAAAATTCAGTGATTGCTTTGCATATTGTAATATAAATAATTTGCAATGATCTAGTATGTTATTTATAATGGTTTCAGGCTGACTAATTGAAACGTATTATTCGAATTTATTAAATATGATTTAAGTGATCCTTTTATATATATATATATATATATATCACGGATTTTCATTTTTTTTAATGTTTGCAATACATAATTGATGTGGGAGATTGCGCACACGCTTTTTGCATGCTGGTCGTGCTCGGTGCGAGCTCATCTCTCTCTCTCTCTCTGGACTTCGGCCGATCATTTCAGGCCCCTCGCGTCTGGCGGCAAATTAGGCAGCCTCCCACGGGAATCCGAGAACTTGTAGAGACACCTGGCCATCTCCCGACACTGTTACCTGGTTTAGCAAATTTGTGCTCCATGTCGCGTTACGCGTATATAAAGCCCCAGTGAACCTCCCCAGGCGATTCTTTGAGCCCTCCGCCATCTCCTTTCCAAGGCTCAGCTCCCGCTCTCCCGTCGCAGTCCGCCATGGCAGCCTCTCTCCAGAAATTCGCCACCCTCCGAAACCCTAACCCTAACCCTAATCTGTATGGCAGCAGGCTGCCGCGTGCTTCCTGCCGCCTTTCTCGCTCTCCCTTCTTGCATCTGGAAGCCGTTCCTCCCCATGGCATGGGCTTGGCTCAATCCTCTCTCTCGATGAGAAGCCCCGGGTTTCGTCTCATCGCAGTGGAACGACGGGTCTCGAGGCTCGTCCCCTTCGCGGCTCCGAATGAGGAATCGGTGAGCAGTTCTTGAAAGATCTCGGCTGTTTCTAGCTCGCTTTATCCTCTTCGATTCTGCTTTTCTTGCTTTATTGTTTCCCAATTGGTGGGATTGGCATCGGTTCTTTTGAAAGATTCTCTGTTTTCATTGGGCGCTCTCCGTTCTTATATTCGATACTGTTCTCCGTTCTACTGTTTTCTGATTTTTGGGATTAGGAAAATTGACCTCTCTTTTGTTCCCTTTTTATTAGGGTTTTGTTCGAAACTTATAATGAGAAACTGCTCTTTCAGGTGGTAATAATAAATATTAAAAGATTCAATAAGTTTCTTTGATTTAGGGGATTTTGAACCAGGAAATATGGAACAGAATTTGATTTACGACATTAGATGGATGGAGTCCATCTTGCAGAATCATTGGTGGTGGTGGTCTTGGAGAAAGCTCAGACGCTGTAGAATTGGTATCAGTTATTACTGCTAGGGGCAGTAAGATGGTTTCTTGAAGTAAACGTGGCTTGTTTTGTGAGAGAATGCACAGTCCATAGATCATATGAGTTAGCTGGACTGAGTGGGTAAGGCACAACCATTCTATGAGAGTGAGGTCTTGCAATATTTGCTTGGAATGCAGTGGCATTTATGCTGTAGAAACAAAGGAATGTTGATCAGAACTAAATTATTTTCATTTAAACAATGCAATGAATGATGTTCTTTGTTAATATAGGTTACTTCAAAATAAACGAGTTCCAAGTCCTAGAAGTTTATTTTGAATGAATTTTGGGATTGCCCTCCTTGCAATAAAATTTCATACCAACAAAGTGTTGCATCATCACTAAAAGGATGTTATGTTAACTATTAATTGAATTGACCTTTGTTTCTTGATGTCTTTACTGGATCTTAAACATTATAATAATTGCACCTTATCAAAGCAGTCAGATATTGAAGTGGAGAAGGAGACTGGTAATATTGAAATAAAAACAGACAACTCACAGGAAACATTGATGCGGACGGTTGAACATGCTAAAGCAGAAGCCATGAAAGTGAAAGCCATGTCCCAAGAAGCATATGAAGTGTATTCAAAGAAAGCGATGGAGATATTGCTGGAAGCATCTGAGAAGCTGAAGATTCAGGCAGAGAAAGCACAGCATGATTGGAATATAATAGCAAAAGAACTTAGTGAAGAAGGAAAAGAATATCTTAATACAACAGCAAAGAATTATCCTGATTTTGTTAAGGATATTCTGGAAACATTCATATCAATTAGTAAATTGAAGAACATATCTGAGGTCCAAGATTACCACATTGGAATTCCTTATGGTATGTATATCATATATTCATTTTTATTGAAAACATCATTTAGGATGGATCACATCTTTCATCTAGCTTAACCTGTGGTTGCTTATTTGGTTTTGTCACCGTCCACATTAATCATGGTTAATTTTACACACAAAAAATGTTTAATTTATGCAGGAACCTGTCTTGCCATTGGAGGCTTTCTTCTTTTCATGTTAACTGGAAGCATTCCGGCTATTCGGTTTGGTATCATTCTTGGCTCTGCACTTTTGGCTCTAAGTGTATCAAGTTTGAGATCATGGAAGCATGGACAACCATCTGCACTAAATTTGAAAGGGCAAGCTGGTAGGTCCATTTATTACTATTTTATTACTTCTGCTGATATGATGAAATTATAATTGTGCCTTAAAAGGCATGATGCTGAGATAAAAAAAAACCTGATGGCTTTCCATGGGCGCAAGGTCCTACAATTTACGAGCAGTAGGCCCTGCCCAAATAGCTTCACAAGACCCTTTGCTGCCTGTAATGCATCATGAACACCTCCAATAATTCACATGTAATAATATGAAAATCAGCCAATATTTTTTTTTAAAAAAAAATTGTACTCCTGTTTCTTTTTAATAATCATGTTGAGGTAAGTGACCGGGTTTCATAGAAAATGATCCATTTGGTGTTACTGTTGTTTGAGAGCAGAGTTGTGCTATCTACATGTTTCACTACTTATATGATTTTTTTTTTCATATATTTTTAAATGAGATGTGCTGAGCACTAATATATCACAATATAGCATTTTTTTAATTATTATTAATTTAATATATTGTATTGCTTAGGTAGAGAAAAATTGGCCTTTTGAATACAATCTTGTTTGCTGGTAGTTCATCATTAAGGAGAAAATTATGTACCTTTTGTCCTTTAACCGTAGTGAATTGAAAACATTAAGCTTCTCCACTTAATAAATGAGCAGACAATGAAGGTCAGTTATTGAGGTAGGAATAGATCGGTTCATTAATTTAATGATGAGTGACACAAAGATGACTTCTAAATTAATAAATTATACGTTGTGGAAGTTGTTAAGAAAATGATATTAATGTATGTGACTTAGGATAAAGTATATGTTTTATAGGTGATTTAGGTATGAGCTGAAAATTTTAGCAACAGTGACAAATGGGTGGCAAGGACAAAATGTTTCCGAGCTTCTGCTGAACATACATTTGTAAAGAAAAATATTTATGTAAGATTTTAAAGTTGTAACCATGCGTTAAGGCAGCGCCTCTGTCTTGGTAACGCAGATCTTCTCAAAAAAAAAAAAAAAAAAACAAAAACAAACAAACAAACTTCATAGAAAGGTAGTTAAAGGAGAGAACATATTTCCTAATTCCTTGTAAAAAGAAAGCAAAATATGTATACCAGCCTGAGATACTTGAACAAGATGCCTCGTATCAGCTAAGCCAATCAGTCAAAATAACTTCTATTGTGAACATGGGAGACTGGGACTTGTGTGACTTCTTATTGCGAAGTGCAGGTGATCATGGGTCTAGCATGGATTTTGGTTTGTGGATCAAGTGCCATTGCTCAGGTGGGTGTAAATGCACAGTTTCAAGTGGTATGCCCAGTTAAGTGGGCCCATGTAGCTTGAGGTGTAACTTTAAGAGCCTTGGAAGGAAAAGAAATGCACTACATGATGTTCTGAATTTTTGTGAATGGCTCTGAGAGATGGTTCCCTGTTTATGATTCCAATGAAGACTACTTTGTGTTTCTGTAAGGCTTCAAAATGTTTTTTTGGTAAAGAAAATGGGAAATGTTCTAGTTGATTCTGTTCATCTTGTAGCACACGAGATACATGAATTATGGGGAGAAAATCACATGGGAAGTAGGAGGGATTTGAATATCCTGGCAGATCCTTTGATAATTAGGAGCATGATGGTCCCCTTACTCAGCCGGTTTAGTGGGGATTTTGTGTCTCTCTTGGCTGAAGATTCCATAGAAGGCATTTTTAGAAGATATTTTTGTGATGTTTGTAACAAGTGTTTAAGACTGTAATGTGATAGTGAATGTCTTTTAAGTTCCACGTCATAAAACAACATTCAAGACCTCTGGCATGATTTGGTGCTGAAATGGCCTGAATGCCTTCATGTTTCAAAGCAGTCAGTTGGCCTTAAAAGTTGCTGATATTGATAGTAGGAAAGGTTTCATGTGTACCATGAAGGTCATGAGAATGTTTCTAATATTTCTCATAGCCTGTAAGTTGCAGCTAGTCAGATTAAATCTCCCAATTTTAAGCCTTCTATGCGGGCAAGGCTGACAATCTTGTTGCTTGAGGAGAAAAGATAGGGTGAATAGATTGCATGAGCAGGGGAAAGTGGTCCAGTGTATGCTCAAGTTTGAGAAACCATACATAGAAGATGCACCCTCATATATGGAGTAAAAATGCATATGCATGTGCTGTTTGCATGAGTAGGGGAAAGTGGTCCAGTGTATTCTCAAGTTTGAGAAACCATACATAGAAGATGCACCCTCTTATATGGAGTAAAATGCATATGCATGTGCTGCTCTGTACACAACACAGGCATTGCTACCTGTTTTGATACTAATATATGAGCAAGAAATCAAACCTGCCCTTATAGATTCATACATGTGTAGTGGTATGAATACTTACTGCCCAAAAGAATGTGTCTAAAAATAGGTGATTACTTTTCAAATTTAAGATGTCATTACCCTTTGGTGTAGGATATTCCAATGCAAGACCATTTCTTATCATCCAAAATATAAGTCTTATGACAGTTTATGGTTGCTTCATATTAGACAAGCAGATTTGGTTGATAGACTTGCTGTCCACCTGTATATTGAAACAACATTACCCAGCAGAAAATAATTTCAAGCTATATGTGAAAAGATAAGGCATAGCTACAGAAGAAATGATCAATCTATGTTATCATACTGTTCCAACTTTTGGAACTTTATTTATTAATGTGATACATCTTTCTTTGTTGCTTCTGACATTTCAGATGATGTGTCTTCAATCATAATCTTGAGTTGAAATTTCTGTGTAAAGGAATTAATTATTTTACTCATTGTCAATTCCTTCTTTGTTGTGGCTTTTAGAATCGTATTTATTGACCTAAACTTTGGTGGTGCAGCGATTTCATTGATTATCAACATAAGGGAGTGGCGGTGGTTCTGTCAGGTGAAAGTTTTTCTAAGTCTTAAACCTTAAAATGGCTTAAACTATATGAAGATTATGTGGGTTTCTTTGAAACAAAATAGAAAATAAACTTGGTCATAATGATTTATTTCTTATCTTGCAGACACGTTCTTTTTCAACCCTTTTAATGATCATCGTCAGGTCAGTATTATAGAACATCATAGTTATATAAGTTTGCTGGTGCTATTCAGTTTTTAGTCTTACCAATGAAAGGGTTGTCTTTCAACTTTTATGATTGAGCTAGGAAATTTTGATGCTTTAGTTCATGACTCAAACTAACACCCTTAGATGCCTGGAATCCAGCTATGTTTTCACTGCGCTCCCTATCATTACTGATAAACAAGATGCTATGAAAGTATGATCTTTCTTTTGTAAAATAAATTCCTCTGCTTATTGCTTATCAATGATGGAAGTAGGTCCACCTAGCCTTTTGGATGAATTTGAGGTCAAATGTGCCTCTTATAGATTTTAATTTGGTTCTGTTGAAACCTGTATAGGTTTTCCATATTTAGAAGGAAGTTCTTTTGGGCCTACTATTAAATGAAGTGAACCATAGATTCTTGGACTTGAACACCACCTACATTCCTATTGAGGTTAAACATAATATCTATTTCTGAAATGTGCTTGGATTATTTTTTGTGTATCATGTTATTTTAAATGATTCCATAACTACCAAGTGGCATGTATCTATAACTTAATAACTGCACGATTGACTTTGCAGACAAATCTGGCCTCCTAAATATACTAGATCACAACTTTATGCATTTGTTTCTTCTTGCTTGGAGGAAGCAATTGTACTCTCTCTCTCCTTTTCAGTTCACCACCATTGCTTTACAAACTACCAACAACAATGCATTGTATGGATGACAATGTTCAACTTTAGTATTTGCCACTAGGGTTTCATCAAAGGAAGTTGCAGTTTGTCTTATGTTCCTTCTTTCTATTTGTTCTCCTTTGTTCGCTCATTATGTCTTTTACTTGATTTAGGTTTTCCCTTTCCCTTGCTGAATGTTTTTGCGGAAACAATGACTTCTGCTTTTTGAGGGGGAAGGGGGGTGGGGGAAGGCCTTCTGTTGAATTTCCATTATTTGTTTTTGTTGTTCCACACACACATCCTCACCTCAGAAGGAAACTGACTAAAATGTTTTCCACAGATACAAGACAATGCAGCATATTTACAGCAACAGGGGATCATAAATGAAGGCATCTAAAAATACTTAATGTTAAATTAACAATTATGATCAAATCTCATTGTCCGCCCCTGACAATTTGCCAAATGTTAAACTAATATTTCATTTAGCTGCACATTTGATTTGGTAGAGCTACATGATATAGGTTTGCTATAACTTCTACAATAGGAAATGATGTTACGTTTTACCTCCTTGGTGGCATCAAATATGAGCATGTATCAGAGGGCACAGGAATGTTACTTCATCCATTCAATTTTTCATTGCTTCAGTGGTCTTGTGGTATGTGTTATCAGGCACGCGCTCAAAGATTATATTCTCCTTCCATTGCTTGGAAGCTTATGGTTCCATGTTCTATTTTATTCCTTAGTAGGGGTTCTTTTGACCTTTCCCTCGTGGTACTTGCTACTTTGCTATTGGTCACTTGGCCTCGCGCGGTTTAACTCTAATATCAATGTTGATTCCTCATTTGGGAAATGGAAAGATAATACCCATAAAGTAGTTCCTAGGAAGTTCGTGCCTATGAAATGGATTCCTGAGAAGTAGATTCTTAGAAAAATAATTTTGGTAATGTTTGGTTGGCCATGGGAAGAGACTTGTGGAGCACACTCTCTCAAAAAGCTATGTTTGATTGGTTGTCTATTTTTCTAAGAAGTAAAGAATATCATATGTACCCTTGTTTAAGTTTCAAGTTGGATCGACTTAAGCTAGCTATGTTCAGTTGTTAAGTTAAAAAAATGCCTAGTATTATTTATATATTGATATAATATAATGTAACGTTATTATATTATAATCTTATAATTATAATATCATAATAATTATAATAATATTATAATATTATAAGTAAATTATATATAATGTATAGGAATTCTTGAATTAAAAGATTTTATTTGTTTATAGCTTGACAGTAATTTTGGTTTGAGAAGATTTAGCTAACTTCCCAACCCATTGGAAAATGGCATTCTCGTGCCTCTCATGGGTAGCCACTTGTACAAACATGGGAAGCAGCTTCATATAAAAAGTTATCTTTTCTGTTGACTCATTTGAAATCCCCAACCAAATGAGAGACTGTTCACTTTCATGGAAATCTTTGTTTCCTATGTCTATTTTCCTCCAGTCAAATGTGATCTAGATGTTATGGTCAATTGCAATAGTAGGTTCAAGATCTTTCAAGCTTGTAAAAGGCTGATTTTTTTCCTTTTCTTTCTTTCTGTCCCTGTGAATAGGACCAGCCCTGCAAGGCCCTTTTTTTTTTCCCCTCCTATTGATTTAAAATTTTAAATAATGCCTTATGATTATTTAGATCATCAAAAAATATCATAAAATGTTCTCAATAGTTTTCATTTACCTTCATGAAAATTTTAGCAGTATTTTCATTTTGTTAGATTTGCATATTGCTTGCAACACCAGGCCCCAAACGATTCATTTCTTGATAACTTGTGCACTTTTCAATGCACTGTTCTTCATTATCTTTCTTTGGTCCACCGTTTATTGATTATGCTTTGCTATCTTAATTTGTGCTTCTGACTATTAAACTTATGGAGTGCAGTGGAGCAATTGTAGCTTCCTATGTTTGCTTGATCATAATAGACCGTCGCAATAGAGGACCAGCCATAGAACAGACCTCAGAGAATTAATGGTCTGGTAGAGGTTGGTTATCAAATCAAAACCTGGGCATTTCCAGAGATATTTGTAGTTGCTTCAACTTTTGCTTTTTAATAGCTGTTACGTGATATATTTTCTCATTATTTTACGCTCTTGTTGCACCAGGAATAAGTAGGTAGATTTCGGTGTTCAGCAACGGAGTGAGTTTCTTTTCTCACCTCACCATCGTTTGTCCTCACTCTTCAAGGTTCCTTCTAATTTGCTGTTGTCAGGCAGGAGCTGCATTTCGTTGTTTTATAGAATGTGCTGTGTGAGGGGATTTTTCTTGAACTGGAAAAGATTTTGCTGCTACTCTTCTTGGGATGGAATGTAATTCTAGTAATGCTAGAGGTTCCCACTATAAATGGATGACCTAGGAGAAAAAATATCCCAAACTGCAGTCACCTTTCTAATAATTTCTCATTTGTTATTGTAGGCCGATCCTGTTTCCATATTCTCAATTTTTGTGATCGAAGGAACACATGGAGCAACATTCCTAAAACATTCGTCTTGGGAGACATGATTGGGTTCGTCTTACTTTTGCAAATTCTAAGCAGCTTTTGCTTCCACCGTGGGAGAAGGGAAAATGGAACTATCGATGGCGGGGTGACACCGAAATTTTTTTTTTGAAGGGTTGAGCATTTCTAATTTTTTAAAAAAATTATTTTTAGATCTCAACAGCATCGATTAAAATAAATAATAATAATGAATAATATATATATATATATATATATATATATATATATATATATATATATATATATAGTAAATCAAGAATCTATTTTTTATTTTTATTCTTAACTCTTTCTTACATTCCAGTGATTATACCACATCCAATTAAAATTAAAATATATCTTCAGAAATCAGAATCTTCCGTTTCTCTTGATGAAAAAGCTTTAAAAAATTCAAAATTAAACCTTTTCAAGCAAAATATTTAACAACTTTTACAAGTTTTACAAAACATCTTAAAAATAGTAAAAAAATACTTTTATTCCTTCAAAATGTTTTTGGGCCATCCATAAGTTCTGCCAAATGATATCTTAAGTCCCTAAAATTTTTTGAGGGTAGTTATTGTTGAAATTAACTTTTGTCTTCAAAATAAAATTCATTACTCCTACAAAACCTATAACACCTTGATACAGAGCAAATAAGTTTTCTTAGTCCTCAAACTTAATGCAAGGTAAGTTTTCTTAGTCCTCAAACTTAATGCAAGTAAGGTTTCTATTTCAGAGCGAAATATATCCTTTTCTTCTTATAAAACCTAGAATCCCTTGCTTTAGAGCAAATAGGCTTTCTTAGCCCACTATCTTAATATAAGTAAGGCTTCTATTTTAGAATAGAAATCTATCCTTCTCCAAAGAACGTCCTGGTTAACCTTAATTATATTTTATCTATGAGATGCATCAACATTGGATGATTAAAAGATTGAATGAAAGTTGAACTCTTTTCTTCTAATCTAATTTATTTCTTTAGTGTTTCTACTAATATTTCATTTTCATCACCAAATGAATTGAATTTTTCGTATCAAAGGCAATGGAAAAAAACCCCTCTCTCTCATTAATCTTTCCATCAATCATAATCCACCATAAAACAAAAATGTGCCATGGCTAGTAAGGCAAGTCTAAGTTAACTATTGGAATTGGTTGATGGCACCACGAGCAAGCTAACAATAGAGGTTAGAGGGGACTAACACTCTGGATTCGGCTTCGACCTTCCAAGTTGGCATCAGCCTTTGAATTCAACCTTGGTCTTCCGATCAGCGTCGGCCTTCGAATTCGGCCTCGA
Organism: Calamus simplicifolius; assembly: GCA_900491605.1. Taxonomy (NCBI): domain Eukaryota; kingdom Viridiplantae; phylum Streptophyta; class Magnoliopsida; order Arecales; family Arecaceae; genus Calamus; species Calamus simplicifolius. Next base: position 28,348 of record UESW01004310.1, read on the forward strand.
CCTACCATATCGGTGTCAACACTTCAGATTCGGCCTCGGCCTCCTGAGTCAGCATCAGCCTCTGGATTCGGCCTTGGCCTTCGAGTCAGTGTCGGCCTTCGGATTCAACCTCTGCCTATGAATCCTATATCTAACCCTAAAGCTTTCTACCTCCTCAAGGGTCATGATGGAGGCGATCCCCTTCGGACCTATCGAACAGGCGAACCCTAGGTGGTGGTGATGGCTGGGCCACTGTCGTCGGATGGTCATGGATGGAGACCCCGCCAACCGCCCAATGCTGAGCTAAGGGAACCTCATCCTCAAAGGAAGATAAGGAGGAAAACACTACGGGCCTCTTGCCCTTCCTAATGAGACGGGGGTCCATAGGAGAAAGAAAATGAAGAATAAAAAGGCAGGAAGGATTAACTTGAATTTGGAATGAGAAGACGAAAAGCTCAGGTTTCAGGAAACGAAGAAGGCATAGAGAGCACTAGAAGTGTGAAAAGCTTGGAAGGGAGGACATGACAGTTTTTATACTTAATATTTGAATTGTCCTACCCGATATCGTGCCACGCGGAGGCCCACAAATAAAGGCAGCTTTCAGCTATCAAACGACCCTTCACCGCCCGAGATATAGCACAAAAGAGCGTAATCAACGGCTAATGATGGAATATCAGTAATGGTGATCCAATAATGACACCCCATCTTTTTTGTCGTTCGAAAGGCGCCTCCTCGATCTGCTCGCAGTAACATCACTTCCTATACCTATCCTTAAATGATAGAAGACCATGAAAAATTCCTCTTACAGAAAAGCACCCACCTGCCTCCGTAGATTAATGGTGCATGAGGCCCAACAGCAACAAAAGGCTTCAGGCTCCTTTCGCTTGGTGGGCATGCGACACGTAGCCGCTTAAGCTCAGGAGTGGGGGGCATCTGATGTGGCTAGTAAGGCCACGTCTAAGTTAACGACTGAAATTGGTTGACTAACACTCCAAATTCGACCTCAGCCTCTTGAGTCAGCGTCAGCCTTCGGATTCGGCCTCGACCTTCCGAGTCGACATCAGCATTCGATTCGGCCTCGACCTCTCGAGTCGGCATCGGCCTCCAGATTCGGTCTCAACCTTCCATGTTCGGATTTGACCTCTCGAGTCGGCATCGGCCTTTGGATTTGGCCTTGGCCTTCCAAGTCGGCATCAACCTTCGGATTCGGCCTCAGCTTTCCGAGACATGGCCCACAACCTTTTAGAGGCCACCACATCTGACAAGACCTGGCCCACCAACCTTCCAAAGGCCACCACGTTTGACAAGACCTAGCCCACCAACCTTCCAAAGGCCACCATGTATAACTAGACTTGACCCACCAACCTCTAGAGGCCATCAAGTCTGTCATGACTTAGCCCACCAACCTTCTAAAGGCCACCACGTCTGATAAGACCTGGCCCACCAACCTTTGAGAGGCCACTATGTTTGACAAGACCTGACCCACTAACCTTCTGGAGGCCATCACATCTGACAAGACTGGTCCACCAATCAGCTGCAATCATCCATACCATATGGGACAGAGCCTACCAACTACGACAAGAAGGCGAAAAGACATTCCCCACTGGAAAAATTTCACACCACCCCTTCGCTGCTAAGTGAGACAGCTGAGGGCAGTAATTCTCCATAAATCGAGTAAGGGGGACCCTAGAGAGAGGTATGACATTCAAGCACTCACAAGAAATTTTCCACTTAATTGCTCGAGATTCTTACGAGCTTTCTGGTCCAGATCACTAACTTGACTATCGAAGGGTCCCTGCCGAAATATCCGACCCTGAGGACTTCTTATAGATTCCTGCTGGAAGCAGAGCTCAACGACCGTCAACGACTCCTTCGACGTTTTATCAACAATGGGTTTAAGCTTATTTACTTCATTTTTCAAATCCATATTTTTTTGTAATAAAGAATCATTTTCTTTTAAAACTTTTTCCTTTTCCAATGTTAAGTTTCTAGCTTGATTTTTTAATTCTTTATTCTTAGAACTAAGTTTTACAAAATCATCAATTAATTCATAAAATGCACCATGTAATTCATCAAAAGTAAAATCATCTAAAATGCTAGGACTTACCTCATCATCATCTGCCATGAAGCATACATTGGCGACTTCATTTTTATCTTCCTTTTCGGAGCTTGTAACGTTGCTGTAACTTCAAGTCACTATCATAGCTTTCTTTTTTATCTTCTTGGTACTTTTCTTTAGATATGGACAATCTGGCTTGTAGTGTCCCGGCTTATTGTATTATAACAAATTATTTCATTTTCTCTTTCATTGTTTGGCTCTCCTTTCATTAATGCCATCTTTATTCTTTCAAATTTCTTTCTCATGATTTCTTAATTTTCCTTGTAACGAGAGCCAGATCATTATCTTCATCACTATCACTTGAGGAGCCCTCATTCTCATCCTTTTGGGCTGCACACTTTAGTGCTATAAATCTTTTATTTTTGGACTCTTCTTCATCAAGATGTTGACTTTATTGAAGCTCATGAGTCATCAGCGATCCCATCAATTCTTCTAAAGAGAGTGTTGAGGTCCTTGGCTTCTTGTATTGCAGTGACTTTGACCTCCCAAGACCTAGGCAAGGATCTCAAAATTTTTCTCATAATATCACCGTTAGTATAGGATTTTTCAAGGCTTTTCAAACCATTAATAATGTCAGTGAATCTTGTGAACATATCAAAATACTTTCATAAGATTCCATTGTAAACAACTCATACTTATGCACAAGCATATTTATTTTTGATTTTTTGACTTGATTGGTACCCTCATGAATAACTTCAAGTCTATCCCAAATTTCTTTAGCAGATATGCATGTAGAAATATGATTAAATTCATTTGCATCTAAAGAGCAATATAAAATATTCATGACTTTAGCATTGAGCTGAGTCATTTTCTTATCAAGCACATCCCATTACGTTTCCAGTTTAGGAATAACAATATCATTTGATCTAATAGTCAGTGTGTGAGGTTCATTGACTATGATGCTCCATAAATCATAATCAAGTGCTTAAATAAAAATCTTTATTCGTTCTTTCCAATAAGTGTAATTAGTGCCATTAAATAAAGATGGTCTATTTATGGATTGCCCTTCACTCAACATGAAACTTATTTGGGCTGCCATGATCTTTGGCTCAAAGCTTTTTAAAGCTTAAAATCAAGAGCATCTGCTCTGATACCAATTGTTGCCCAGATATAGCAACCCAAGAGGGGGATGAATTGGGTTCTTTAAAAATTAACAGACTAACTAGCAAATATGTGCACTTAAATATTTTTCATAAATAAACTAAGTATAGTGCGGTATAGATAATATGCAAGCAACACAACAAGTAGCACAACCAAACACAAAAGATTTATATTTGTTCGGTGCCAACCCTGCACCTACATCCACTCCCTAAGAATCCCTTGAAAATTTCACTAATCACCATTAGCCTACCTAGCTAGCAAACTTGTTTACGGACACAAGCAAGCCTTACACATTAGCCTTCTGAGCTAGTCTTCTTATTTATGGGTATAAAAAATCTTACACACTAGCCTTTCAAGCTAGTCTTCTTATTTACGGGTACAAGGGGACCTTTCACTCTAGCCTTCCGGGCTAGCACTTATTTTCGAGCACAAGTGAGCCTTACAAGTTCAAACACAAGAATATCAAGTTTATACAATAAGCTTCTAGAAATGAGCAGATATTCAAAAATATACTTTACAAAATTTTGAAGAACACTCCACAAGATGACTTCTTCCTTTAAGCACCGGAGCAACAATAAAGCCTTTGATGAAGCTTGAATGCTCTTCAAGAGTGGTTGGAGCTTTTCACGCCACGCCAAGGATGAAAAATAAATTGCTTTTTAAGTGGCTTTTAGGATTTTCAATGTAGCTCACAAACTCAGATTTTTGCAAGACTTCCTCAAATATTTTGCACTATTTCTTTCCGCAATAATGATTTTTATCTCTATTTTTATCTCCTTTTTCACTCTTTTTTTCATTGATTTTTCACTTCTTTTCATGAATTTTTTCCTTCTATTTTTTCACACTATTTTTCTCACAGAGATCACTGCCCAATAGCTATATATATATATACCCAAAGAAAAATATAGCCGTTATGTGAATGTTTTGAAATAGAACAAAAGAGAGAGAATGAGAGCATGCAAACCTTTAGAAGCCCAGATCCAAGAGTCGGTTGTCCAGGGCCAAGGGCCGATTGCCCAACTCTGGAATTTGGTCGCCCGAAGAGAGAGATCGGAAGCCCAAAATTTGAATCCGATCATCCAGAAAAAGATGTTAGAAGCCCAATGCTTGAATCCGGTCATCTACTTTTGAAGCCATGAAGTGCTAGGAAACATAAATTGAGAGCTATTAAATTTTGGTCATCCAATCTTCAATTTCGGTTGGCTAAGTGGAAAAAGTTGGAAGCCCAGCAAGCAAGGTCGGTCATCCAACTCATGGAACAGGTGAGAGCCAGGGAGCAACAGACCGAAGAACAATTGAAACTGGTCATCCAACTCCAAGACCTGGTCTTCCAATTTTATCATCCGATCAACCAATTTTTTGAAGCCATGAAGATGTGTCAGGGTGAAGGAAACTGAAAGACTCCAAAAATCGGTCAATGAAAGCAACTGGTTGGCTAATCTTGAGAACTAGATGGCTAATGGTCATGAACCAGTCATCCAATGGGAGAAGTTGTGTGGTGTCGGGGAGAATGAAACGGAAGCCCAACAAAAAAGCAAAGCAAAAATTGGTCGGCCAAATAAAGTGATTGGTCATCCGATTTTACAAAGTCAGTCGATCAGAATTTGAAAATCAGTTGACTAATTTTCTTGAAACAAAAAAGCATGAGGGAGTAAACTGAAAAACTCCCAAAATCGGTCATCTAATTTTCAAAAACTGATTGACCAATTTTCAAATGCTGGTTGGCTAATGAAAAGGGCTATCAAATAAGTTTGCTCATCCAATACCAAAATAAATTTCGAGAAGCATATTATGGCTTAAAAAAATAGAAAAATTTATAGTGAAGCCATGGATGAGACAAAATCTTTGTAGAAATTTTAAGTTCAATGAAAGGTGGTGATATTTAATCCAATAAGCAAGAAAACAAAAATGAAGTGAAAATTGTGATTCTAAAAAATTAATTCAAACTCAATTTTGTAACTATAAATAATATATATACACAAGATACTTAAAATCTGAGTCCTATGAAAAATTCATTTCATATCACAAACTCTTTCGAAAACAATTTGACTTGAAAAATGCAATCATATAGAATTAATACTTTACCTTTCATTTTACCTTTGATTTGAAGTAACATCATCTTCTTGATGATTCATCTGAAATTCGTTTAACTTAACCATAAGATCATTAGTATCATACTTAATTATTTTGTAATCATCAAAATCAATATGAGGTCAACATTTATTAATAAAAGCCATTTACATGAAACTTGTTGATCCTACATTGATTTTGATGATCATAAAATAATTAATTAAGTGGCTAATGAGTTTGGTGTAGAGCTACAGTGAAATGCAGGTATTCATTAGTCATCAAGAATAAGAACATGAAATTCAAGCTCTTAACAATGTCCTTGGACCTAGAAAAGAAGTTTTGAACAAGAACAAGACCAAAGAAGGATGATTCAGGTCTTAAATAATTGAGATTCAAGTGTTTAAGGAGATATTACATGAAAAAGAATCAAGATACAAGAGCTAACCCACTTGGATTCATCAAAACAAGAGGTTTTCATGTTTTCAAAATGAATTTTGGTGACTTGGAACTGATTAGCCGACTCCCATACTAGCTACTGAGGTAAATTTGAGTATCATGATGAAGTTATAGAGAGCATGGTTCAATTAGTCGGCATGGTAGCCAACTAACACAAGAAGAATTCATCCTAGAACAAAATAGCCGACTCTCATGCCAGCTAATGAGTGAAATCTGGGTCATAGAATGAAATTATAGAAGCCAACCTCAAGTTAGTAGGCATGGTAGCTGACTACTGTGGCCTATACAGTGAGCAAGCTCAAGTTAGTCGGCATGGTAGCTGACTAACTCAGTGACAGGGTTCTAATGGCTAGTTCTGATACGTTCTAGCTACACAATCTTTAATGCAACAACTTTCAACTATCTAAAATGGTTAGTGAATATTGTAATCCTTTAGAAGGCTATAAATATAAGTTCAAATGAGTGATTTTAAGAGTTTTTTAGAGGCATTAAGTGTGGAAATAAAAGAAAATTTCAAGAGAAATTTCAGCCTTCTTTCCTTTGAATAGCAGCTATGCTTCATGTGATTCAAAGCCATTAAAAGCTCATTCAAGGCTCCACTAAACAACTAAAGAAGCTTCTTCAAGTGCTCAAACTACTGCATTCAAGAAGGAAAAGCTCATTTAAGAAGAGTCCTTCCATAAATTTGTTAAGTGCCATTATTATTCTATTTGCTCACTTAGAAACTTTCATACTTTGATACTTGTATCATTTCCTACTGTTTAAGTTTCAACTTGGTTGAAACTTGTCTTGGGTGTGTCAAACTCGAAATTGATGTTTGATTGGCCTTCTCGTGCCGTGTAAATAAGAAGCTAACTGGGTTAGCTAGGGATTGTAATTGTTGTGAAAATGATTAGTGAAAAAATTTCAAAGAGGTTCTTGGGGAGTGGATGTATGTGCAAGGTTGGCATCGATCCTCTATAAATCTTTTGTGTTTGTGTGATTAAATTTTGTGCTTGATTTTTTCTTCACTTTACCTCTCTACACATTATATTTTTCGATCTTGATTTAGTTTTAAAATTGCATATACTTGCTGAATTTTTTAAAGAGCCTAATTCACTCCTTCTCTTGGGTTGCTTAATTGGAGAATAAGTGGTATTAGAGCAGGTGCTCTTGCCTCTATTTGTCTTTATTGACCTAGAGCAAAAGATCTATGACAGTCCAAATTGGTTCTATCTTGATCAAAGGTCAATCCACAAATAGACCCCCACTTCTCAATGGCACAAGCTACACATATTGGAAAGCTAAGATAAAAATTTTTATTTAAGCACATGACTATGATCTCTAAAGCATCATAATTAAAGGCCCCTACACACCCACTTCAAGATTAGATGGTTTTGATGTTCCCAAGTCGGAAGCGAATTGGGATGACATGATAAGAAAATGACTCTACTGAATGCTAAAGCTATGTGATGTGGCTGATCCGACGTCGTTAGAGTCGACGGTGAAGATGACTGATGGAACTCCCTCCAAGGTCCCTTCGGCTCCCGAGATCCCTTCGGCCTCCGAGGTCCCCTCGACCTTGGCTCGGATTTTGCGTCCCCTCAGCCTCGGCCTCGGACTTAGCATCCCCTTGGCCTCAGCCTCGGACCTGGCGTCCCCTCGGCCTTGGCTTCGGACCTGGCATCCCTTCGGCCTCGGCTTCGGACCTGGCATCCCCTCAGCCTCGGTCTCGGACCTGGCATCCCCTCGGCCTCGGTTCGAACTTAGCGTCCCTTCGGCCTCGGCTTCGGACCTGGCATCCCCTCGGCCTCGGTCTCGGACCTAGCATCCCCTCGACCTCGGTTCGGACCTGGCGTCCCCTCGGCCTTGGATCTCATGTCTCGCTGCCTCGAGCCCCTTGACACACCCACATGGCCCACCAACTGCCTATGGCAGTCACGTGGCCCACTACCGCCTGCAACAGCCATGTGATCCACCACTCGTCCGCAACAGGGCATGGCGCGCCTTGTAATGGGCATGTTGGCATGACCAGGCCCGCCTGCCATCCTTAGCGTCGTGCTTGGTAGATGGCAGGCGGGGCAAGGCACCTCTGATATGCTCAGTGTGGTTGCGACCTGTCACTGTCAGCCTTGCCATCCATCCGCTACAGGACGACGGTACCTCGAAATCAGCTACCTTCTAGAAGCATGTAGGGGACCCTCGAATAGGTATAAAAGCCCATACTCACAACGAGGAAGGGGATCCTGAACTCAAGTTCTCTAGCTCTCTCTCTCTGCTAGCTTATTCGTCTATTCCCAAGTTGCTGACTTGAGCATCGGAGGGTTCCCACCGGAGCATCCGGTCTCCGGAGACTTTCTTGTAGGAGCACTTCGGAGAGGAGGTCCTCCGTCTCCCGGCGTCAGAGGAAGGTGACTTAGTGTCAACAGATTGGCATGCCAAGAAGGGGAGAGAAGGAAGATAAAAAGCTTTGAACCAGTAAGTGACAACTTCTCTTCCCTGAGCTCTCGAGCAATGGTGATGACTGTGCGCAAGAGGTCTCCACCAGCCATGCTGGGGGGCAGTGCCTGGGAGCTGACCTGCAGGCGGCTGATCTCCCTGCTCTCTAGGCCAGCATCCCTGCACCACCATTACCACCACCGCAATAGCATCAAGAAGATCGACTCGCTGCCCTCACCATGCAAGTTCAGTTGCTGGTGGCGGCGGTTCAAGTTCTACAGCAGTAGTCGGGGCCACACACATCAATCCCAGGGTGGTCCAACCCAGTCAACATTCTTTCGGGGGAGGTCTCCCATCCGAAAGTTCATCACCGCCGCGCTTCACCCAAGCGTCATCACTGGGAGACCTCCAAGAGGTCCCGGTCTCCTTTCCGCCATACTAGTGCTTCTCCAAAGCGGCGGTGCGGAAGGGAGGCGGAGCGCACCCATCTTCACCACCGTCACTCCTCCCCATCTTCGGAGTCTTCAAGGGAGGGGTCCTTCAATGGCCGGATAGCTCGCCGGGCTGAGCGCCGGCTTGATGAGTACAACCAGCGGTTGGAGGAGCTCAGCCGCCGGATCACCAACTTGCCTGAGGCGACTATGACAGCCAGCCACCGCTATCCCGCCGCATCATGGAGGAACCGATCTCAACCCAGTTCCGTCTCCCTCAGTTGGACTCGTACGAGACCACTGATCATCTGGACCACCTAGAGAGTTACAAGGTCCTCATGCAGGTCCAAAGGGCAACCGACTCTCTTCTTTGCGTCGCCTTCCCTGCCACTTTGAGGAAGGCGGCCCGAGCCTGATACTCCCGCCTGCCCCCGCGGAGTATCAACTTCTTCCGCCAGTTGGAGAGGGCTTTCTTGACCTATTTTGACAACTGCCGGAAGATACCTAGAGTGGCGGATAGTCTATTCTCCATCCAGCAGAAGAGTGGCGAGTCCCTGCGGGACTACGTCGCTCGATTCAAAGAAGCTGCCCTCGAGGTCTACAACCTCGAGGATTCTGTGGCCACCCTATCCTTGAAGCAAGGGCTCCGCCCCTCCCGTTTTGCATATTCTCTCGACAAGAAGCCTTCCAGCTCCTACATCGAACTCCTGGCAGGCCTAAAAGTACATCCGCACCGACGAGACTGACTCCTCCCGGCGCGAGGCCAACGGAGGCACCACCAAGAAGCCGGCTCGTCCTGAGCCTGCCAAAATTTGGCCTAGGAGGCCCGATCCTCCCCGTCGACCAGACAACCAACCTCGGGCTCTTGCACCGAGGGACATCCGTTCACCCCCTTGCTTGCCCAATATCTCATATTCTGCTTGAGATCGAGGCGAGCCTTTCCTTCAGCACCCTCCTCTGCTGAACCCGAAGACCCCTTGCAACAAGAACTGTACAGCTGCTTCCATCGGGACCACGACCATGACACCGACAACTGTTGCCAGCTAAAGAAGGCGATAGATGACCTCATCTAGCGTGGCCACCTGGGTAAGTTCGTTTAGAGGAGCAACCCGGGTGCGCCTGGCCCATCAGTGCCTCCGCCACCAATGATCGATAATGCTCCAACTGAGAAGACGTGGCGATGATATCCTGGGGGGCAGGCGGCCTGCGCAAGAGGCTGAGGGGGGAGGAGGGGTTAGATTATGTAATTCCCTTTTCTAAAAGGGACTTAGAGGGGGTGGTCAACAAAAATAATGACAGCGTCGTCATGTCCATGATGATCGCTAAGCATCCTGTAAAAAAATTTTAGTTGACAGTGGAAGTTCGATGGATGTTTTGAGTTATGATGCCTTTGTTCATATGAACCTGACTCCTGACTCACTTCGGCCTATCACCACACCCTTGATGGGGTTCACCAAAGACTCCGTAAAAGTCGAGGGAGAAATCACTCTCCCCATTATGGACGGGATGCCCCCGTGTTAGAGTACAGTTTTTATGAGCTTCCTTGTGGTCTGGGTGCCCCTTGCCTATAACGTCATACTCGGAGGGCCCGGACTTAACCTCCTAGATGCTGTTATCTCCACCAAAAGGCTCCTGGTGAGGTTCCCAACCAGCGAGGGAGTCGGGAAAATGCGGGGGAGCAGAACCCGCTGCTGCTTTGCTATCACATAGCCCCCAGCCCACAGGGGACAGTACCTGTACCTGCATCAGAAGCGCTGGACCCTCAAGACTCAGAGAGGAGAGGGAGCCGGTCGAGCACCTGCTGACCTTCCCTCTAGGGGAGGACCCGACAAGGATGGTCCAGGTCGGAGCCCTACTCTCGAAGGAGGCTCGCGACCAGCTCCTCACTTTCCTGCGAGCCAACGCTGTCATCTTCACATGGTCAGCGTCTGACATGCCAGGCATCCAGAGGAAGTGATTACCCACCAGCTCAACATCAAGCCAAAGTGTTGACCCATCCGGCAGAAGAAAAGGAGCTTTGCCTCGATGGACAGAAGGCCGTAGATGAGGAGGTGCGTAAGTTGGTGGTGGCCGGCCATATTCGCGAAGTGCACTACCCCGACTGGCTGGCGAATGTCGTGATGATCCGCAAAGCCAGTGAAAGTTGAGGATGTGCATGGACTTCATCGACCTTAATAAAGCATGCCCCAAGGACAGCTTTCCACTGCCTCGGATCGACCAGTTGGTGGACACTACGTCCGGCCACGAGACCCTCAGTTTTATGAATACCTTCTTGAGGTACAACCAGATCAAGATGGACCCGGCTGATGAAAAGACCTCCTTTGTAACCGAGAAGGGGATATATTGCTACAAGATGAAGCCATTTGGGTTGAAGAATGCGGGGGCCACCTATCAGAGGCTAATAAACAAGGTATTTGAGAGCTAGATAGGCATAATATGGAGGTGTACATGGATAACATGCTGACCAAGAGCACCCGCACTGCTGACCATATTGCCGACCTCGCTGAGACCTTCGGTAATCTTTGCCGATATCAGATGAGGATGAACCTCCACAAGTGTGCCTTTGGGGTTACAGCAGGTAAGTTTCTGGGCTTCATGGTGACGCAGCGAGGGATTGAGGCCAACCCGATAAAATCCCGAGCCATTCTGGACATGAGGCCCCCAACTAACAAGAAAGAAGTGCAGAGCCTGACTGGGAGGGTGGTATCTTTGAGTCACTTCTTGTCTAAGTCGGCAGAGAGGTGTCTGCCTTTCTTCAAGGTGTTGCACAAGGTCAACAGCTTCAAGTGGACAAAGAAATGCCAAGAGGCCTTCGAAGAGTTAAAGAAGTTTCTATCCACTCTGCCACTGTTATCCAAGCCAACGGGCGGGGAGAAGCTCTTTCTATATCTTGCAGCCTCCCCCGAGGCTTTTAACTCTGTGCTTGTTCGCATGGATGCCGACAGAGCGTAGAAGCCGGTCTACTATACCAGCAAAGTACTTCATGATGCTGAAACAAGATATTTCAAGATCGAGAAGATCATTTTTGCCCTAATTATCTTCGCTTAGCGCTTCCGATCCTACTTCCAAGCCCATCCAATCGTGGTGCTCACGGACCAACCCCTTCGGACTATCTTGTCCTGTCCTGATACCTCGGTCGACTGGCAAAGTGGGCGATCAAGCTGGGAGAGTTTGACCATTCCATCCGATCGGGGTCCGCAATGAAGTCCCAAGTGTTAGCTGATTTTTTGATCGAGTGCACCTGGGCCGAGGAGCATCCGGAGGAGTTGCACCCGGAGATGCGAGTAGAGTCCCTAATGGCTAAGGAGGCAGGAGAGGAAGGCTGGATCCTCCATGTTGATGGTGCATCGAATTCCCAGGGGAGCGGGGTTGGACTCATTATTGCAAGCTCCAAGGGGGAGGTGGTGGAGTATGCCCTCCGATTTCTCTTCCCAGCCACTAACAATCAAGTGGAGTATGAAGCCTTGCTGGCAGGGATGAAGCTGGCCAGAGAGCTCAGTGCAAGGCGTCTGAGGGCCTTCACAGACTCTCAGCTCATTTCTGGGCAAGTTGCCGGAGAGTACGAGGCCAGAGACCCGATCATGTCCCGTTACCTGAGCAAGGTGCAATCCCAAACCTCTTAGTTCGTCTATTTCCATGTCAGCTATATTTCTTGGGGGGAGAATCCAGGGCCGACGCATTGTCTTGCTTGGCCACCTCGGCCGACGGGACCTTGGGAAGAACGTACGTGGAGCATCTGCAAGCCCCTAGCAATGACGCCGCAGAGGAGGCTCTGCCAGTCGAGCATGAGCCCTCTTGGATGGATGCCTACATCCGATACCTGACCGATGGCGCCCTCCCTGAAGACCTAATTGAGGCCAGACTGCTCAGATGGTGGGCACTGAAGTTTCTAGTGATGGACGAAAAGCTGTACCGAAGGTCGTTCTCGTACCCGATCCTCAAGTGCATCGGTCCCATAGAAGCTGATTACATCCTGCGAGAGATCCATGAGAGCATATACGGAAGTCATCTGGGGGATAGAGCCTTAGCATACAAAGCCCTACGGCAAGAGTACTACTGGCTGACTATGAGATAGGACGCGGCCGAGCTCATCAAAAGATACGATAGTTGCCTACGCCATGCTAACATCCAGCGACAGCCGACGTCCCAGTTGACCCCCCTGGCAGTGCCTTGGCCCTTCGCCCAGTGGAGTATGGACATCTTGGGATCGTTTCCTTCGGCCTCCGATCAGCGCAAATTCCTACTGGTAGCCGTCGACCACTTCACCAAGTGGATCGAGGCTAAGGCACTCGCTAAGATCACCGAGGGCAAGGTGAGATCTTTTTTCTGGAAGTCCATAATATGCCGGTTCGGGCTACCGCATACCCTCGTCACCGACAATAGTCGGCAGTTTGACAACGCACCCTTCTGAGGATTCTGCACCGAGCTGGGTGTTCACCAGCGGTTCACCTCGGTCGGGCACCCTCAGACCAATGGTCCAGCTGAGGTCACCAACCGCATCATTCTCCAAGGACTTAGAGCTCGGCTAGATGACTGCAAAGGATGGTGGGTGGAGGAGCTCCCTAATGTGCTGTGAGCATACCACACAACGCCTCGAGCCCCCACCGGAGAGACTCCCTTCAGCTTGGTCTTCGGGTCCGAAGCTGTCATTCCCGTGGAAATAGGCCCCAAGCCCCCGGGTGAAGTCATACAACGGGGAGGACAACCCGAATCAGTTGCGGGCCAACCTTGACCTAGTGGAGGAGATACGGGATCGAGCGTGACTCTGAATGGCAGCCTACCGATAGCGACGGCCAGGTATTACAATGCCCGTGTCCACCCGAAGACCTTTTTGCCGAGGGACTTGGTCCTCCGATGGGCTGAAGTTTCAAAATCGACGGAAGGAGGCAAGCTGTCACCGAATTGGAAAGGACCCTACCGAGTCACCGAGGCACTCCATCATGGAGCGTACAAAATTGAAGGACTAGATGGGAAGCTGCTCCCACGGACGTGGAACGCTGACAACCTCTATCGGTATTATCAGTAGTGTACTCTTTCTTTACATTGAATTGCACACTTGCATTCACTGGGCTCTCACCCCACACCTATATTAATAAACATGTGTTCAAGTAACCCAGCTTTTCAGGAAAAAGCCCGAAGCCAGCTCAGCACTGCAAGCCCGATGTACCATTGGCACCGAAGACCAATGTACCATTGGCACTGAAGACCAATGTACCACCAACAAAAAGCTCGAGGCTAGCTCGGCACTGCAAGCCCGATGTACCATCGGCACCAAAGACCAATGTACCATTGGCACTGAAGACCGATGTACTATTGGCAAAAAGCCTAGGCCAGCTCGACACTGCAAGCCCGATGTACCATCGGCATCGAAGACCAATATACCATTGACACTAAAGACCGGTGTACCACTGGCAAAAAGTCCGAGGCCAGCTCGGCACTGCAAGCCCGATGTACCATCGGTACTGAAGACCAATATACCATTGGCACTGAAGACCGGTGTACCATCGGCAAAAAGCTCAAGGCTAGCTCGGCACTGCAAGCTTGATGTACCATCGGCACCGAAGATCAATGTACCATTGGCACTGAAGACTGGTGTACCACTAGCAAAAAGCCCGATATACCATCGGCACCGAAGCCCGAGTCTACCTCAGCAGTCCAAGACCAATGCTACCTCGGCATCGATGCTCAAGCCTGAGCCTACCTCGGCAGTCCAAGACCGACGCTCCATCGGCGCTCAAAAGACCGAGTCCACCTTAGCGTTCCGAAGCCAACGTCCCATTAAAACTTGATGGCCCAGGGCGGGCTCAACCCTGAGTTCGACTTCGGCTCTCTCGGTAGTCCGGCCCTACGTGGCAACTAAGTCGAGGTCACTTGTAAGGGGACGGACACTACCCCTCTGCCGACGCGGCCCCCAGGGGTTCTACATCGGCGAGCCGAGGACTAAAAATATAACACATTGCAGATAGCTAAAAATAATTTCATTGATGCTCAGGTGTTTACAAAATGCCGACTGAGTCAGACTTAGTACAAAAACAAAGGGAAAAATAGCGCAAAATCAAGGGTCGACCGCGGGCTCATCATCAGAGGGGGCCCCCTCAGACCCTTGGTCCAGCTCTATGTCCAAGTCGCAGGGGAGATCTAGGACTCATGCCACCTTCTCTCTGGCATCGCGAACCCTTGGAGTAGGCATCCGCGTTGGCCTTGACTAGCTCATCGGCGAAGCATTTTGAGGCTCAGAACTCTTCTACGGCCGCTACAGCTCTAGCCTCGGCGATAGCCTCCACTTCTCGGGCCCGCGCCTCCATTTCTTCAGCCAGCGAGGCGGCCCTCCTCTCGGCCTCCTCGGTGCACTCGGCCCTAGCCTTGGCCGATCGACAACAAAGTCTAGTTTGGCGATATGGATGTTCCTAGCCTCGATAAGACTTTTGGCTTCCCCGAGCTGGTTCAACGCTGCCCGGGCTCAGTTGGCCTTGACCTCCGCCGCCTGGTGGCCTTAGCTATCTCGGTGGCTCGCTCGATACTTGCCGCCTCCATGGCCCCCTCGGTCGCTTCGGCCCGAGCCTGGGCCTCCTCAGCATCCAGCTGGGCCTGCCGGATGATGGCCTTTCCTCCATTAACCTCGTGGCCACCAGGGAGTTTGCCAACTGCATTTGGACCACATCTATCAGTACTCGAACAAATATTCAAAGGCAGAGGTCCATGGAATTACTTACTCGGGCGAAGGCCATGTAGGCCTCTCGAAAGAACGTAGCCGCTCCCAAGTGATTAAGCTCCTTCTGGACATCAGGCACGATTATTTGCGAGATGAGCTGCTCCGCCCAGCGTCCATCAGGATGGATTCTTGAGATGGCATCGGCCTGACTCCACTCCCCTCTGTGGTCTCGACAGTCTTGGGCTCGGTGCGTGGGGGGTTGTCCGCGGCATCTGCTTGGGGGACGGACTTGCTACTGCTGATGGCCCCTCCCCCCAGCTTCTTTCTGCCTCGGTCGGAATTGGCTCGCTGGGGACTTGGGGCTCCGCCATCACCGCCCTTTCAACCCCTACCTCCTCCGAAGGGGTGTCGGCTGTCAAATCCACCTTAGGTGCGGTTGGAGGCTCTCGGCGCTTGGGTGGCGGGGAAACTCGCACCATCGGACGCTTAGGGGCCGGAGCCTGCTGTCCCTCGCTTAGCCCTCCCTAGGCCCTCATCCTCTTGATGGCGGCCTTTCTAAGTTTGGCGGTTGGGATCTTCATCACTGCACAGCGTTGGTCGGAGTTAGTAAAAAAAAAAAAAGATAAGAAAAAGGGGGAGGAAAATTGACTGGGTATTGGCAACTACTCACCACCCCGAGTGGAGACCCCGCGAGTCGGAGATCTCCTCCGTCAGGAGCTGGTTGCACTTGGGAATTTTGTCCGTCAGCAGCCGCCCCAGCGCTTCTCTATCCCCGGGGACTACAGATGAGTTCATATTGGGCCGAAGGTCGGGGTCCCCCCACCCGGGTTTGACTTGGTCAAGGTCGGCAAAAAAGAACTAGGATTTCCATCCCTTGAAAAGAAGGGAGGAACAACTTGAGGACGCGGCCGGGTCGGGGCTGGAACACCCACCAACCCGCCTGCTGCCGAAGGGCATAGAAGGATCGGAACAGGGAGAGACGGGGTGTGATACAGTGGAGATGGCATAGGACGATGAAGGCACAGATGGTTCGAAGGGTGTTTGGGAATAGCTAGGTGGGGGTCAAGGAATAATAGTCGAGGAGGTTGATGAAAAAGGGTAGAAAGGCAAGCGGAGGCCTAACTTGAAAGACATTTCATAAACGGCCACTCGGCCGAGTCGAGAAGAGACCACCCTATCATCGGGGGTCGGGAGGAAGAGCCCAACGTCTCGGGAGATTTGGTAACGGACCCTGAGGTTAGCCAAGTCCTAGCCCGTTACTATGGAGGCGGTCCCCGTCGGGGATTCCGCTTCCACCCTCTGAGAGGTGCTGGCGGCCATCCGATGCCTCCGTGCCGAAGCCCTGCGGACGGCTCACCGTGGAAGGATCGGATTGCAGTCCTCCGGATCAGAGGAGCATGAGGGAACGGGAAATGAAGAGGTGCGAAGCCTCAAAGGAGAGATTCAGTCCTTGGGATCGACAGACGAGGACCAAGAGGGAGAAGAAGCCATGGCAGAGGTTCAAAGAAAGAAAAGGAAGGTCTAGGAGGGACAGAGAGCTAACCTGTGGAGGAAAATGGTGGAGACTAGTTCTCGGGTTGCAGGAGAGGTCGAAGGCCAGAGGAAGATGATGACAGTTGAAGTGAGATGACAGAAACTAACCCTTTGTCCGGGTTATACCATTTCAAATGATCCCGCCTCGCTTGCCCAGCCACGCATACTCCCGCCATAGGTTGGGTCACCTCGGCAGGTGCCCAATGTGTGGGGTGTTTCGCCTTCAGCCAATGACGGGACAACGCTAACGTCAGCATCATGATAGCAATGATGGTGGCAGCTTTTCGTAGGCTTCGAGAAGCCATCCCCACCTCGAGGCCGATCTCCAAAGATTGCACGGATGGCAGAGGCCGCCCCATCATATCCCCCAGATCATCCATGCAAAATTATCTCCGTGCCCAAGGATACGTGCCCATCGGCAGTTGACAGCAGGTGGGGATCAGCCACTTGGGAGGCGACACCCCTTTCGCCTTGCTGGGGTGGGCTCGCTTCGTCTCAGGGGCGAGGGGGCATCTGATGTGGCTGATCCGACGTCGTTAGAGTCGACAGTGAAGATGACTGACGGAACTCCCTCCGAGGTTCCTTTGGCCCCCGAGGTCCCCTCAACCTCCGAGGTCCCTTCGGCCTCGAGGTCCCCTTGACCTTGGCTCAGACTTTGCATCCCCTCAGCCTCCGCCTTGGACTTAGCGTCCCCTCGGCCTCAGCCTTGGACCTGGCGTCCCCTCATCCTCGGCCTCGGACTTAGTGTCCCCTCGGCCTTGGCCTCGGACGTAGCATCCCTTCGGCCTCGGCTTTGGACCTGGCATCCTCTCGGCCTCGGTCTCGGACCGGCATCCCCTCAGCCTGACCTCGGACCTGGCATCCCCTCAACCTCGGACCTGGCGTCCCCTCGGCCTTAGCCTCGGACCTGGCATCCCCTTGGCCTCAGTTCGGACTTAGTGTCCACTCGGCCTTGGATCTCATATCTCGCTGCCTTAAGCCTCCTACACACCCACGTGGCCCACCAACTGTCTGTGGCAGTCACGTGGCCCACTACCGTCTGTAATAGCCACGTGATCCATCACTCGTCTGCAACAGCGTGTGGCCGCACCCCGTAACGGCGCGTGTCTGGCATGACCAGGCCCGCCTGCCATTCGTAGCGCCGTGTTTGGCAGATAGTAAGTGGGGCAAGGCACTTCTGATATGCTCAGTGTTGGTTGTGACTTGTCACTATTAGCCTTGCCACCCCTCCGCTACAGGACGATGGTACCTCAAAATCAACCACCTTCTGGAAGCAAGTAAGGGGACCCTCAAACAGGTATAAAAGCCATACTCACAACGAGGAAGGGGATCCTGAACTCAAGTTCTCTAGCTCTCTCTCTGCTAGCTTATTCGTCTGTTCCCAAGTTGCAGACTTGAGCGTCGGAGGGTCCCCACCGGAGCATCCGATCTCTAGGGACTTGCAGGAGCACTTTGGAGAGGAGGTCCTCCATCTCCCGACGTCAGAGAAAGGTGACTTGGCATCAACACTATGAATATATTGTATTATTCTTTGGATGCAAATAAATTTAATCGTATTTCTACTTGTAATTCTGCCAAAGAAATATGGGATAGACTAGAAATTACATATGAAAGAACTAACCAAGTTAAAGAGTCAAAGATTAATATGTTAGTTCATAAATATAAATTGTTCAAAATGAAAGCAAATGAGTCTATCACTGATATGTTCACTCATTTCACTGATATTATAAATGGACACAAAAGTCTTGGCAAGTCATATAAAAATAGTGAACTTGTGAGAAAGGTTCTCAAATCTTTGCCTAGGTCATAGGAAGCAAAAGTGACAACAATTTAAAAGGCCAAAAATCTCAACATTTTTCCTCTAGAGGAGCTGGTCGGTTCTCTCATGACACATGAACTCCAACTGACGCAACATCTTAATGATGAGGAGATAAAGAAAAGAAGGACCATGGCTCTAAAAAGTACTTATCAAAAGGAAGAGGAAGGAGAGCCTTTGGAAGAAAGTGATGAGGACGATGAACTTGCTCTCATCATTAGAAAATTTAGAAGATTCATGAAGAAAAGGAAGCAAGAAATGAAAAGGAGGCCCATGATGAAAGAAGAATCCAATAAAGATAAAGAGAAAGAACAACCTTTTATATGTTATGAATGTAAGAAGCTGAAACACTTTAAATCTGATTGTCCACAATTGAAGAAGGGTTCCAAGAAAATTAAGAATAAAGTAATTATGGCTATTTGGAGTGATAGTGAGGACACAAGTTCAGATGAAGAGAAGAAAGAAACAACAGACTTGTGTCTCATGGCACGTGAAGAAGAGGTAACTCCTCTGATTACTTAAATGATTTCACCTTTGATGAGCTATAAGATGCATTCCATGATTTACTTACCGAATTAAAAATGTTAGGAACTAAAAATAAAGATTTGAAACTTTGCATTCAAAATTTGAGTTTGGAAAAAGATAAGTTTTTTAAAGAAAAATATGTTTTAACATAAAAAAAATAAGAAATTAAAGAAAGAAGTTGATAAGCTTAAACCTATTGTTGGACAATTTACCTTGAGCTCTAATAAGTTGAAAATGATTTTTGATAGTCAATGAGCAATTCTTAACAAAGTTGGTTTGGGCTACAACCCTTTAAAGAAACAAAAGTATTTGAAAAATATCTATGTTCCCTCAAATAATTTATCTAAAATTGCTTGTTTTAAATGTGATAAAATAGGGCATAAAGCTTATGCATGTTATTCTAATATTTGCAATAGTTTTAAGAAGATATGGATTCCAAAAGGAACTATATCAACTAATCCAAAAGGACCAAAGCTTAGGTACCTAAAGACAAAACTTAAATTTATGATTGCAGGTATGTCTTGTGACCCAAGGAGCAAAAAGAAAGTGGTATTTGGATGGCGGGCGCTCAAGACATATGACATGTGATGAATCTCAGTTCATCACTTTAGAAGCTAAAGATGGAGGGGTGGTCACCTTTGGAGACAATGGCCAAGAAAAAATTGTTGGCATTGGCAAAATTGGTATCACTCCCCTTACCTTTATAGAAAATGTGCTTCTTATTGATGGTCTCAAACATAATTTATTGAGCATTAGTCAATTATGTGACAAAGGTTTTAAAGTTATTTTTGAATCATCTTTTTGCATAGTTACTAATTCTACTGATGATATTTGTTGGTTATAGACAAAGAAATGTTTACATAGTAGATCTACATGATTTAAATGATCAAAATATGGAATGCTTAGCTGCCATGAATACTAAAATTAATGAAACTAGTTGGTTATGACATCGTAGGCATGCACATGTTAGTATGGATTTGCTTTCAAAATCAATTAAAAGAGATTTAATCAATGGTTTTTCAAAACTAAATTTTGAAAAAGATAAAATTTGTTATGCATGTCAACTAGAAAAGCAAATTAGAGTAACCTTCAAATCTAAAAACATGGTTTTTCAACTACTAGACTTTTGAAACTTTTGCATATGGATTTGTTTGGATCGACTAAATCATAAGTCTAAGAGGTAAACATTATGGTTTTGATATTATTGATGATTTTTTTTGTTTTACTTGGGTTTTATTTTTGGTAAATAAAGATGACATTTTTTTAGCCTCTATAAAGTTTTTAGAAAAATAACAAATGAAAAAGGTTTTCAAGTTTGTCTATCCACAGTGATCATGAGGAATTTGAAAACCAAACTTTGAAAGTTTTGTTAATGAAAAAAGGATTGATCATAATTTTTTTGTACCTAGGACACCCCAACAAAATGGAGTTGTTGAAAAAAAGAATAGAACTCTTGAAAAAAATGGCTAGAATTATGCTATGTGAAAGTAATCTTCCAAATATTTTTGTGCTGAAGCATTTAACACAACATGCTATGTTTTGAATCGAGCTTTAATTAGAATTATTTTGAAAAAGATTCTAGATAAGCTTTGGAAAGGTATAAAACCCAATTTGGATATTTTCATCTTTTTAAATGTTGATATATCTTGAATAATGGCAAAATAAATCTTGATAAATTTGATGCAAAATTAATGAAGAAATTTTTCTTGGTTATTATTCTACCAGTAGAGCATATGGAGTATTCAATAAGAAAACATTAGTAGTAAAAGAATCAATTCATATTATATTTGATGAGATTAATGATCTTCCATCAAGGAAGAGAGAGGTAACTGATGATGTAGGTATAGTTGAAGATGGAATAAGGTGCTTACTCTAAAAGAGAAGAAAAATTCAAATGATGAAGTTAGCAAAGAAGATAGTGATCAATCAACTCAACATGCCAAACCTCAAGGTACACATGAGTTATAAAAGGAATGGAGGTATGTTCACAATCACCCCAAAGAACATATTATTGGTAGTCCATCTCAACGGGTAAGAACTAAATCTTCCTACAGAGATGCTTGCAATAACTTAGCTTTTGTTTCTCAAATTGAACCTAAATGTTATGAAGAAGCCAAAGATGTAATTGATTGGATTAATGTTATGCATGAATAACTAAAACAATTTGAAAAAAAAAATGTATGGACTCTAGTAAGTAGACCTAAAGATTATCCTATAATTTGGACAAAATGGGTTTATAAAAATAAGTTAGATGAGCATGGAAATATTATTAGAAATAAGGAAAGACTTGTAGTTAAAGGTTATAATTGAGAAGGCATTGATTTTGATGAAACCATATATCTGTGGCTAGATTAAAAGCAATTAGACTTTTACTTGCCTTTGCATATTATATGAATTTCAAATTATTTCAAATGAATATTAAAAGTACATTTTGAATGAATATATTGCTGAAAAAGTTTACATAGAGCAACTACCTGGATTTAAAAATCATGAATATTCAAATAATGTTTTCAAATTGATCAAAGCTTTATATGGTTTGGAACAAGTGCCCCAGGCATGGTATGAAAGATTAAGCAAGTGTTTGATTAATAATAATTTTTTTAGAGGTAATGTAGATACAACTCTATTTATAAAGAGAAAATGATGATATGCTGATTGTACAAATCTATGTGGATGATATTATTTTTGGAGCAACTAATGAAACTTTATGTCAAGATTTTTTTAAGCTTATTTAGGGGGAGATCGAGATGAGTATAATAGGAGAACTCAATTACTTTCTTGGACTTCAAATAAAGCAATTAGAAGATGAAATCGTTATTAGCCAAAGCAAGTACATCAGAAAAAATACTAAAGAAATTTGGCATGAAGACTCCCAAAAGTGCAAGTACTCCAATAAGCTCATAATGCAGACTTGACTCAGATGAAAGTAATAAAAGTGCAGATTTAAAGCTTTATAGAGGCATGATAGATTCATTATTATATTTAACTGTAAGTAGACCTGATATACTCTTTAATGTATACATATGTGCTAGATTTCAAGCTAATCCTAAAGAGGTATACCTAAATGCTGTAAAAAGAATATTAAAGTATCTGAATGGAACTAAAATCTTTGTTTGTGGTATTCTAAATAATCATCTATCAATTTGATTGGTTATTCAAACTCTGGTTTTATTGGTTGTAAAATTGATAAAAAATCAACTAGTGGAGCCTACCAATTCTTAGGGGTTAATTTAATCTTATTGGTTTAGTAAGAAGCAAATTTCAATAGCACTGTCTACGGTTAAGGTCAAATACATTGCAGCTAAAAATTATTATGCTCAAATCTTATGGATTAAGCAACAACTAGAGGATTATGACATCAAACTTAAAGATATCCCCATAAAATATGATAACACTAGTACTATTAACTTAACTAAGAATCTAATTCAACACTCAAGAACTAAGGACATTGAGATAAGACATCATTTCATAAGAGATCAGGTTCAAAATGAAAACATAATACTTGATTTTATATGTATTGATAGGCAATTAGTTAATATTTTCATAGAACCCCTTAATAAAATGAAATTTTGTGAAATTAGAAGAAAACTTGGCATGTTTAACCCCCATGGCCTTATGAGTCAGATAGCTGAATGATTTTTTAAATTTTTTCTAGGCATGATTTTAATGATTAAAATACATGATTAATAGCCTAACTGACTCATTTAGTGAATCCTACTGCATGCAAGTCACTCAGAGACTTTTTGCATAGAAGCCCCTTAATTTTTTGGACCCTTGAGATCATGGCATGAAAAGTCCCTGG
Source organism: Calamus simplicifolius (assembly GCA_900491605.1). Lineage (NCBI taxonomy): Eukaryota > Viridiplantae > Streptophyta > Magnoliopsida > Arecales > Arecaceae > Calamus > Calamus simplicifolius. Next base: position 51,250 of record UESW01004310.1, read on the forward strand.
ATTAGTTGGTATGGTAGCCGACTAATGGCTTGTTAGTCAGCATAGATGCCGACTAACATGGGAAAGCTCACGGTTTTAAAGGGCCGACTGGTCCTTTCTTCTTCCCACTCACTCATCTCTTTCCAAAACTCTCCAAACCCCTCTCCCAAGCCATGAGCCCTCCAAATCTTTGCCTCCACCCTCTTTAGATCCTCTCCTCACTCTAGATCTAAAGCCCTAGATCCATGGCACCGAGAATGAGACTCCCACACTCGCAGTGAGCCGACTCCTATGTGGATCCTTGCAAGAGAGCATCGTTTTCATTGCAAGATCCTCAACCTCCTTCATCCTTCCAAGCTCCTAGATCCCTACCCATGTCAGCTAGAGCCATCTCCAATGGAAGGTTAGTAGATTTTGGATTTCTAGCAAGGAAAGGGTTTGCATTTGGTCAGTTGATCTAACTCCAAGGATGGACCTACCTTTGCAAAATAGAGCTAGCTATCTACCCTAAATTAATTAGAGAATTTTATCAAAATCTAAGATTTGATGTTAGCTTTGCCTTCTCCATGGTTAAGGAATAAGAATAGAGATTGACCTTGCTATCTTAGGAAACATTCTTAGAGTACCCATAAGTGAAATTCTTAAGGACTCCCCTGAGGATAGGGCACATAAAGTTGAAACAATCCTTGGAATAAAGGATGGGAAAGGAGTAGAATGAATTGAAGCTAATTCCTTAAGTGTAGAGCTTAGGCTACTCCATCACATAATATCCAGAATTTTTATACTCCATGTTACAGCTTCCATTTGGTAACAGAGAGGGATCTAACTATAGTGTATCATATTGTCAGTGAGATTTCTTTTGATTTTCCTTATCTGATGATGAATGTGATGAAGCAGTTAGTAGAGCCAAGGTAGCCCTATCCTATGGTATGCTACTCACCCATGTATTTAAATTCTATGGGATAATGATGCGGAATGTACCATGCAAAAGATTAACATAGAACAATAATTCTGATTTTAAGATGCTTTACTTTCCAAAACGAGTAAGAATAAACTAAGGATGAATATGCAAAGAGTAAAATAACTACTCGCAAAACATGATTCACTAAGTAATAAAGAGAATATGATCCTAGGGTTGAGAAACCACTACTTAGAACATGCTCTTTCTTCAACAAAATAGAACTTATGAGAAGGGATGGGTCTGATTACCAGGCAATGATGATATTCATCCTAAAAGATTGGATCACACAACTCCCAAATGGGCATATGAAAGAAGAAGCTATACTTCCGCGGATGCTTTGGCTTTTCTTCAGATGGTTTTGGAGGTAAGGAGGACTTCATTTAAGGATCGTAGCATCTTAGCGTCTTGGGGATGGGATGCTTGGAATAGGTATTGAAATGGGTATTTGTTGGGCCTCTCACCCTCTCTCTCATAGAGTGTCAATGCTTAGGAGCATAGAAAAATAGAAGAAGAAGACTCTTTTTCATTAATCATCAATTATTCTCTACAAGAAGAAGGGAGGGGTTTTTATAATAAACCCTAACCCTTGAATTACATTAAAAAAATAAGGGTGCCATATTATTTTCAAATAAGGAGATAGGCAGCATCTTGAAACAAGAAAAAGAGATCAGGGGATAGCTTTTCAAATAAGGAGATAGGCAGCATCTTGAAACAAAAAAAAAGAGATTAGGGGATAGCTTTCCAAATAAGGAGTAGGTGGCATCATGAAATAAGGAAAAGATCAAGGGATGGTACCATATTCTTCTTTCCATAAGGGATGGGTGGCAAGTCATCTTTCATAGAGGGCTTATTTGCTTTCTTTTATGCTGAGATGACTTTATAAAAATCTTAGGATGCCCTAATTGAGTAGATAGTGTCTACTTTGACTGAGATTCCATATGGGGGCTTATTTTCTTCCTTTTATGACTTTATCAAAATTCTGGAATACCCTAATTGAGTAGATAACACCTACTTTCACTGGGATTCCATGTGGTTGCTGAGGTGACGCACTAAATGTTATCCTTTATGGTCTTGAATTTTTAACTTCTTACGCTTTAACTCAATAAATCTTGACTTGAATCAAATAAAATTACTGGACTCATACTGACAAAACTTGATTATAGGACTTAAAGTCAAACCAACATAAAGTAAGAAATCAATAATAACTCTAGATAAGAATCAAAAGTCTAACTACATCAATAAGAAATCCATAATGAGCTCAGTAACTTCTATCTGATCCTGATGCCCGCACCAATTCTTTCAAATGGGAGGAACTCGATCCTATCGAGTAAGGGTTAATCTAGCTCTGGTAACGCCCCAATAGGTATGGGTCAAGGTGCTGCAGATCCTCTCGAGTGATCCATGAATCCTCAGATTCTGATCGACCTTGCTAACGAACTAAATAATGTTTGTAGCCTTTATCCCAAGTAGTATAGCTTGGTCATCAGGGATACGCTCAATCCTTTCTATACTCCCAAGTAAATTTATTGGTAGACACTTAGGTATAGGTTCGCTCTCAAGAATAGGATCGGATCCAAATGGCTCATTAGGTATCATTGTTGGCTCCCTATACTCAACTAGGTTTGAGATATTGAAGGTTGAGCTAATGCCAAATTTGGGTGGTAACTCGAGCACATAGACATTAGGTCCAACTTTCTTTATTACTTTGAAGGGTCCAGCTCCACAGGCATGTAACTTTTTCATGGTCCTCAAAGGAAACCACTCAGGTCTAAGCCTAATCATCACATAATCTCCCTCAACAAATTCTTTAACTCTCTTTTGGGAATTAGCTATGTTTTTCTAAGTATCATTGCTCAAATTAATCTTATTGATAATTTTCTTATGCAAATCTCTAACATGTTGTGCAAATGATTCAGTTGACTCAAAGACTCATGCATGTATGGACAAAGAGATTAGGTCTATGGGTCTATTAGGCTTATAACCATGGACAATCTCAAATGGACTCTTGCTTGTGGTCCTATTAACTGAATTGTTGTAGGTGAATATGGCTCTAGGTAACAAAAGGTCTCAATTTTTAGTTTTTTTACCTACAAGACATCTCAATAAGTTTTCAAGGATTTTGTTCACTACTTCAGTCTGGCCATCGGTTTAAGAATGGTAGAAAGTAAAAAATTTGAGCTTAGTCCCTAACAATGCCAGAGGATTTTTCAAAGTAACTCATAAATCAGACATCCCTATTGGATACAATAGTTTTTGGTAGGCCATGTAACCTAACCACTTCATCTAAGAAAAGCTTGGCCACCTTGGAGGCATCAAAGGCTTGGGAATAGGGTATGAAATGAGCCATCTTGGAGAATCTATCGACTACAATATAGATTGAATCATGTCTCCTCTAAGTCTTAGGCAATCCTAACACAAATCCATACTAAGGTCTTGCCAAGGACAATCGGGCACAAGTAATGGGGTATAAAGGCTAGTGTTTTACTTTTGCTATCTGGCAACAATACAAGTTCGACATCTAGCCACAATCTGGGCAACGTTCCTTTTAATACTTGGCCAATAGAACTGATCCTCAATTGCTAGAATGGTCTTATTCCTATTGAAATGACCAGCTAGACCTTCTGCATGGGTTTTTCAAACTAAAAATTCTTCAAAAGAAATCTTAGGAATACACAACTTGCTATCCTTAAAAAGGTAGCCATCCTGAAGGGTATACTCACTATGCGAACTAGATGGTCCTTGTTTTACAGATTGATAGATTTCACTAAAGTCAGGATATGTCTCATATTTCTCTTTCAGTTTGTCAAATCCTATAACTTTAGTCCTAACAGAATTCAAGAGTATGAATCAATGGCTAAGGGCATCAATGACCTTATTTTCAGTACCAGCATGGTGTTTCAACATAAAAGTGTAAGCTTGAATGTATTCTATCCACTTACCATGTCTAGGGTTCAGTTTCTTCTAGGAATTAAGGAGTTGGAGTGCCTCATGATCAGAGTATAAAATAAATTCTTGCAGTAGTAAATAATGTCTCCAATATCTTAAGGCTTGAACTACCAGTAAAATTCATTATCATAAGTCGAGCACCTAAGCTTAGCCTCATTCAATTTCTCACTATAGAAGGCTATGGGATGATTTTTTTAACTTAGAACTCTTCCTATACCCACTCTAGAAGCATCACAAGTAATCTCAAAGACCTTCAAAAAATTGGGTAACCTTAAAATGGGTGCTTGAGTCATCTTTTTCTTAATGTCTAGGAAGGCTTTATCTATAGCTTTAGTCCATTCAAAGGTTTTCTTCCTAATGCAATCAGGGATGGGTGCAACTATAGAGCTAAATCCATGAATAAATCATCTATAGAAAGTAGCAAGGCCATAAAAACTATGCCTATCCTCTTGTTCTTTAGCTTGGGTCAAGATACATCTAACAACTCCCAATAAATCAGATGACTCAATGACTTTCTCAACTCCTTCATATTCATCCACTAATTATATTCCAGCGTCGTATACTTCTCCTTCATACTCATCAGTGGGTTTAGGATCTTCTTCCTCTAGTTTTCTGTAGGGATCGGGTTGGGCATTGACTAGCATAGTGTCCTAATTTATGACATCTGAAACAAAAAGCATTAGGATTATGATTCCTCTGAACTCAGGTGACTTACCCTTATCTTCCTTGCGGGTCAATGGGGTGTTAGGAGTAGGTCAGTTTGGGTGCACTTGACTAGACCCTAATTTTGATTAGGGGTACCATTCCTAGTGGGTTCAGGTTGACAGATTATGGGTCCCCTTTGGAATCTCTCATAATCTCTAGCTATCTGATAAGCTTGTTCAAGATCATGGACTTCTTTTAAAAATAATTCTCTCTAATGTCCTCATGTAGTCCAGCCCTAAATCTAGATAGGGTCACAGCTTCAGATTCATCTATGCTATACCTCATAACATATTCATCAAATTTAGCTATGTATTTAGATACGGTCTTGCTTCCCTGACTCATCCTCAGCCATTGATCTAAGTCTCTGGTGATAGGATATGGGGAGATACTTTTTCCTAAGCTTAAGTTTCATGGCTCTCCAGTTAGTTATGGGTATGTCTCTCCTTTGCCTAGTTATTCTTTTAACATTCCTCCAGTATAGTTAGCCTGATGAACTAATCCGAGTTTAGCAAACTTAAACTTTCTCTCTTCAGATATTTCATACCACCTAAAGTACTGGTCTATATCTCTTTCCCAATCATTGTATACCTTAGGGTCAAGACTGCCATCAAATGTAGGTGCATTGAGCTGTATGTTCCTAAAGACTCTTTCCTCCAAATCCACAAAGTCTTGGTATGGGCATCTAGGGTTATATTCAAGGGTGAGATCATGACAATGGGCTCTTGGACCAAGGAGAGTTGGTCTAGGTGATTCAGGTTTAGTATTGTTCAATTGGTTCTCTTCAAGGGTCCCGATTTGCTCTTTCATTTGGTCAAACCTATTGTTTAGTTGTCTAAATTGTTCAGTCATGGTTCTCATTAAAGTTTTAAGATTGGGATCCATGGTATAACTTGGTTGTGTTTGAGGATGTTGGTAATGGGCTCCTGACCTAGTGGTCATGCAACACACAAAATCATTCTAGGGTTTCTAGACCTAGAAGCTCAAGTAGAATGAATTAACTCAACTTACAAACAACTCAACAATTATCCTTTCCACTGGCCAGATAACAGGTAGGGTTATGGGAGGCTCCCTTCGCTCTTGCAGTGACCTAATTAGATAACCACAAGTCCGCTTAAGGCATTTGCCATTGGACCCCTAGCCTTAGATACTACTTTCAAGATATAACTGAAGGATTGAGTGCACTAGTTTCATCACAATACTTGGAACTCAACTATGTGGGTGTCCTTAGCTTTTGTTGGCCCAGATGGCAACCCAAGAGGGGAAGTAAATTGGGTTCTTAAAAATTTTAGTACTTAAAAAATAATTTCACAAAGTGATAGTACACAAGGATATATGCAATGGGTGAGTACTAAAATGCAAAGCAGAGTATGAAACATAGAGTAGAGAGAAAGAGAGACAAGCACGACAAATACAAGAAATTTATAGTGGTTCGATGTTAGCTACACCTACATCCACTCTCAAGAAACTCTTGGGCCCACACTATAATCACCCTGATTACAACAGAGTTATTTTTCAAGCTCACAACTTAAACTTGTTGTTTTATAATTGGATCACAATGAACCCAGCTGGTTTTCATAGGTTTACCAGCACAAAACCTATCCCAGGCTTTTAGCTTGAACAAGGCTGATCTGCATCCCTTGATTCAAAACCCTAATTGAATCAATCAACAAGAATAATAGAAATACAGTTACAATAGTAATAAAGCTCCTCAAATAAGAAAATAAAATAATATATTCAAGATAGAAATAGAAGAGTTTGATTTTGAAGATTTCTGAAGTTGGACTTTTTTTCTTTTCTTCTGAGATGATCTTCCTCAAGATAGGATTAAAGCTTTTTGAAAAATATTAAGGTAGAGGATCTTGAAGAACTAAGGCTCTTTGCTTCTCCTTTCGATTTGATAGAAATCCTTCAAAGTTGGCTTTTGAATGCTTTGAATTTTCTATACTCGGTTTTGAACAAAAGGGTTCAAACTTGAACTCTATCCTTTTTATTTTCAATTCTATTCTCTCTCTTTTTCGTCTCCTCAAAATGGTCGGATGGCTTTCCTCTTATAATCTCCTCTAAATCTACTTTTGGATGAAAACTAGCCATTAAAAGTACTTGTGGATGTGTTTAGAGGAAAGAGCTGTTGAAGTTTGTTGAAAAAAAGTCAACCATTGGAGTCGTCTATAACACTTCTGAAATCTGTTTCTAACATATTAGAGTCAGCTCTAATAAGACCTGGAGTCGGCTCTAACTAGGGATATTCAAAATGAAAACTTTTGCTCATCGCAGAGTCAGCTTTGGCTTTTCGCGGGGTCGACACTTCTCATGCGGGAGTTGGCTCTAGCGAATGCTGGAGTCGACTCTAATGAACCTCCAAAAAATATAGTCTCTATATAACTATTAGAGTCGGCTCAAATTTTTTGCAGAAGATGCTCTAATTTGACGCAGAAATGAGACCATCTGTCTTTCGATTAGAGTCGGCTCTAATCTCTGCAAGAGTTGACTCTAATCCATGCCAAAAGTGCCAACCTATTCTGATACGCTCTGTAGTCGGATCTAATGACTGAAACTTGACATTTGACTTTAGACATGGATTCAAACTCAATTTTCCTGAATTTTGACTAAATAAACATTTAAATTCCTAAAATACTTAATCAAAATTATAGTAACATAAGAAATATACTCATGTTTTTTGTTATTCATCAAAATCAATAAATGGGTCAATAATCTTTTTCTTTTGATGATGACAAAAACACTGAGTATATGCATATAAAATTGCATTTTAAACTTTAACTTAAATAACTTTTTAATTGGAATGATAGTAAACAAAATTTTAATAGCTCTATTTCAAATATTTTGCTTAACTATTCCATGAATTAGAAAACTCTCCAATGATTTATACAATTCAAATTAATCAATTCAAATCATTCAAATTAGATAGATAAGCTCCCCCTGATAATTGCTCCCCCTATGAATATAAAATCAATATGCATATACAACTCTCCCCCTTTTTATCATCAACAAAAAAGTTAAGGAAGCATAGGGTAGTCCTTGCTCAGGATGAAATACAAATTATTTAATTTAGAATCATGCATCACAGAATGTCATAAGAGTGTAAAAATTTCAAAAAGGTCAAAGGAATTTCATTAGTTAAAATACAACATTCATACATTTCATTGATTATAGAAGATCAAGTACAAGTCAAGTGAAATACAAATAAAGTAAAGTCAAATAAAATAACAACATAACATAACTTTTAGTTGAAATCCTAAATACAAGCTAAGATTACTGTAAGATTCTAACTATAGATTTCTAAAAATAATCTAAGATAAATTGATTGAATTGGTTGGATTGGATTAACTTGGCTTGAATTGGCTTGGCTGGATCAGTAGGAAAGGAAGGGAGACATCACTTCAAAACTTTAAAAGTCTTTTCAATTTTGTGAAGATCTGTCCCATTCCATCCTTCTGAGTTTTCAAAATTTATTCAACAACAACTCAACTTTTGAAGTAGCTACATCAATTTTACCTTAAAGCTCTGCATTACATTTGAAGTAAATATTTGAATCATCAATAATACCTCTGATTTTGTTAAAAATGATTTGTAATTTTGATTTTAGACCGTCAGCAGAAGTATTGATTGATTTTTCAATCTTTTCTACCTTTTCTTTCAAAATATAAACTACCTTATACCCAGAAGCTGATCCTAAAAAATTTCTTTAATCCTCTCCTTTTGCTCGGCAAGTGCAACATTCATTATCTCTTTAAATTGTGCAAGTTTCTTAACAGAAAAAGTAGAGGAGGGTCCAGAAGATGCTGTTGATGGTGGAGTTGATGAAGAACTCGGTCCAGGTGGAGGAACAGATAGTCCAGGAGCCGAGGGTCCATGTGCAGGTGCTAAAGGCCTGGGGACCTCCTCAATGTCATCATTATCATCCTTGACTCCTCTGATTGGCTCAGGCTTGTCACTCTACCTCCTCCTTTGCCATTGACCATCAATCTTTCTAAATCCCATGCGGTAAAGAGTAGAAATTGTAATAATCAATGTGCCTTAATTTCTTTTGAGGCTCATTGTCTAGGATATCTATCCTTTGGCTCCTGAAAATCAGAGTTAATACCATTTCATAGGGTAGAGTGGATCTTTTCTTTGTGCCAACCTCCGCCATATATCCAATCATCATCCCGGTCAAGTTAATTGGATGTCCAGTAAGCACACAATCCATAATAGCAACATCCCTTTCAGAAACATACTCGAATCTTTCAGTTTTTGGAAACAAAATTCTATTACAGATATTATGTAATAGCCTCAGCTCCAAACTTAATTGATTGACAAAATTTTTTTTCAAATTTAGTGACCTCTCTCCCCAACATTCTTGATAAAGCTTCACAACGTCAAAAGAGTGTGTTGCAGTTCCAACAATAGACATTTCAAAAATATTCTCCAAAATTTTAGAAGTTATGTGAACTCGAGGACATCTCACGTAACTCACTAAACTGCCATCTCCTCTACCAACATTATTGTAAAATTCTCTCACAAGTGCAGGATAGGTGGGAACATCTAATGAACAAACTTTCTTTCATCCCATATTTCTCAAGAGTTTCCCAATCTTAAAACCTTCAAAGTCAAAGAAGTGAAAATCTACCTTTCTTCCCATTGTAATTGCTTTTCCAGTCAAGAAGTTTATTTGAGGTGAGGGTGGGAGATGGAATGGTGTTCAAAGTAGAGGAAGAAGAAGTCGACGGCATGTTTGGAGAGGGCTGCCTCACCGAACGACGCATGGACCATCTATCGATGGTGATGGCGACTCCAATGGCTGATGCTCGATGCTTGGGTGCCATTAGAGATCAAGAGAAATTGAAATCAAGGAAATTTGGAAGATTGAGTGGAGTAGAGGAGAGTTTGGAATAATTTAGAGTCGATTTGATTTGGAAAAGTATCGGCTCTGCCCTATAAATAGTGACTGAGGACCACTTAGAGTTGGCTCCCAAAAGCATAGAGTTAGCTCTAAACCGATACAAAAGTCAGCGCTCGAAATAGAATCAGCTCTTGCAATAATTAGAGTCGGCCATAATAAGCAGATAGAGAGTTGTAAACTCTCGAGTCGACTCTAACTCCAGTAGAGTCGGCTCCACGACAATTTCAAAGAGAAAATAAGAGTTTCAAGGATCTGAAACTTGTCAAGCCATGATCAAACTCTAGATAATTTTTTCTTAAAAACATGAAAAATTAAGGAATCAAACATCTAGATGATTTCTTTAGAAATATAAGAAAGTTTTTAAGAAAATAGATTGAAATCTAGATAATCATTTTTAGGGGTTTCAAATCTATTCCAATGGATCACAAATACCTAATTCTTCTCTAAGATAATAAAATCTCTCTTCACTTAAGGTTTTGTAAATATGTTAGCTAATTATTCTTCAGTACACATAATCAAGATAAACATCATTGTTAGTAACGTGTTCTCTAATGAAATGATGTCTAGCCTCTATATGCTTAGTTCTAGAGTGTCGAATTGGATTTTTGGTGAGGTTTATTGCACTAGTATTGTCACATCTAATTGGAATTTTATCAAGTGTGATGTCATAATCTTCAAGTTATCACTTAATCCAAAGAATTTGAGCACAACTTTCAGCTGCAATATATTCAGCTTCAGCATTTGATAATGTAACTAAATTTTACTTTTGCTAAACTAGAAGATTAAGTTACTGCCTAAGAATTGACATGCACCACTTGTGCTTTTCTATTTAGTTTACAACTAGCAAAATCAAAATCAGAATATATAATTAAATAAAATGGTGAGTCTCAAGAATACCATAATCCTACATTCTTTGTTCCACTTAGATATCTGAAGAAAAAAAAAATTTACAGCAATTAAATGATATTCTCTAGGATCAGATTGATATCTAGCACATAAATGTACAACAAACATGATATCAGGTCTACTAGCTATTAAGTAAAGTAGAGAACCAATCATACCTTTATAAAGCTTTTGATCTACTTTCTTACCATCTTCATCCTTATCGAGTTTGCATGAAGGACTTACTGGTATGCTAAGAGGTTTGTATATTTTGTTTGGTTCATTCCAAACTTCTTAAGAATTTCTTTGTATATTTTTTTGGTTCATGAAAAATTTCTTTTTCTTATTTGATTTGAAGTTCAAGAAAAAAATTTAGTTCTTATGCTCATTTCAAATTCTTCCTACATTAGCTTAGCAAAATCTTGACAAAGAAGATTGTTAGTAGCACAAATACTATATCATCAACATAAATTTATACCACTAATAAATCCTTTAAAAAAAATAGAGTTTTATCAATATTACCTTTAGAAAAATTATTTTCAATCAAAAATTTACTAAGCCTATCATACCAAGCTCTATATGTCTGTTTTAAACCATAAAGTTTTGTGTAATTTAAAAACATGATTTATAAATTTAGGATCTTCAAAATCAGGTGGTTGTTTAACATAAACTTTCTCATTTATAAAACCATTCAAAATGCACTTTTTATATCCATCTGAAATAAATTAATGCTCATGCAACATGCAAATGCAAGTAATAACCTTATGACTTCTAATTTAGAAACATGTGCAAAGGTTTTATCAAAATCAATACCTTCTTCCTGATTATATTCCTTTGTAACTAGTCTAGCCTTATTTCTAATAACAGTATCATCTTCATCTAACTTATTTCTAAATATCCATTTGAATCCTATAACTGGATAATCTTTGGGTCTATCAACTAAGGTCTATACCTTATTCCTAGTGAATTGATTTAATTCTTCTTGCATAGCTAACATCCAATAGCTGTCATTTTCAACTTTCTCAATTATTTTGGGCTCTATATGAGACACAAATGCAAGATGATTATTGATATTTCTCATGGATGATCTAGTTCTTACACCTTGAGATGGATCATCTATGAATAGGTCCTTTGGATGACCATAAGCATATCTTCAATCTCTAGGTAGATCTGTATCATTATGAGTAGTATCAACATCATCATCCTTAGGTGAGTCATCATCCTTAGCTTTAGGTTCATGATCTGAGGATACATCAACATTCAATTTTTTAAAATCTCTTCCAAGTATAATAGTATCTTCCTCATCATCTTTTTTTTCAGAACTTGATGCTAAAGACTCATCAAACACTATATGGATTAACTCTTCTACAATCAAATACTTCTTATTAAATACTCTATATGCTTTGCTAGATATTGAATAATCTAAGAAAATACATTCATCTGACTTAACATCAAACTTTTCTAGATTGTTCTTTTCATTGTTATGAATAAACATATACAACCAAATGCATGAAAATAACTAATATTGGGTTTCCTATCATACCATAGTTCATAGAAAGTTTTCTTAAGAATTGGTCTAATCAGGGCTCTATTTAGGATGTAACATGTTATGTTTATAGCTTTTGCCCAGAAATATTTTGGGAGTTGGCTTTCACATAGCATGGTATGGGCCATGTCCTCTAGAGTCCTATTTTTTCTTTCTACTACTCCATTTTATTGAGGTATCCTAGATGCTAAAAAATTATGATGGATATCATTTTTAATGCAAAAGTTTTTAAATAAATAATTTTTAAATTCAGTCACATGATCACTTCTAAGAGATACTATGGTTGTATTTTTTTCATTTGTGACTTTCTTAAAGAATTTTAAAAATACCAAGAAAGTCTCATCTTTATAAGCTAAAAATAGTATCCAAGTAAATCTAGAGTATTCATCTACTATCATAAGACCATATTTCTTTTCTTCTAGACTAGTGGTTCTAGTAGGTCCAAAAAGGTCTATGTGTAGTAGCTCAAGTGGCTTAGAAGTTGAAATAATTTTTGGATTTGAAGGAGTTGTCAGTTTATTTTCCAAATTGACATGCATCATAAACTTTATTGTTTTCAAAATCTAATTTTGGAAGACCTTTGACCAAATCCATTCTAAGAAATTTTAAAATTAAGTGTGTGCTTGCATGACCTAATCTACGATGTAATAGCCATCCAATCTCATTCACCTTAGCATTATCAGAAATAAGGTAATGATTACTTATAGATAAATTATCTAAGTTAATTAAGTATACATTATCATTTCTATTTTTAACAAAGATAATTCTATTGTCAATTGGATTAGATACCGTACAAATAGATGCTTCAAAAAAAACTTTGAAACTTTTATCACATAGTTAGCTAATGCTAATAAGATTGTATTTCAAGCCATCAACATATAAAACATTATCAATAAAGGTGGATGGAGTGATATAAATTTTACCAATACCCATAATGTAACCTTGACCATTATCTCCAAAGGTCATCACTCCACCTTTTTGGCTTTAAGGATGATGAATTAATCTTTGTCATCTATTATGTCTTGAGCAGCCGCTTCAAGATACCATTTTTTTTAATTCTTTGGCTGCAAGATACACCTGCAAAGCAATCATATCTTATGTTTAGGTACCCAAGCCTTCTTGGATCCTTCATGATTAGTAGCAGCAAATATAGTTCCTTTTTTAACCCAAATCATTTTACCTTTATAACTAGCATTCACATAAAATATTTTATGATTGCAAACATAGGACTTATGCCCTTTCTTACCACAACAAAAATAGAAAATACCATTTTCAATCGATTTCTTAACAAAGAAATTGTTAACAAATTTTTGTTTCTTATGTGGTTTGTAACCCAAACCAGCTTTGTCAAAAATAACTCTTTGATTGTTAAAAAGCAAATTAAATCTTTTCAAACTATAAGTAAATTTATCGATAATTTTCTTGTATTTTTTAACTTCATTTTTTAAATTTGATTTTCAGTAAAAATCTTATTTCTCTCTCTTTCCAAATTTTCCTTTTTCAGATTTTATCTTTTCAAATTAATGGTAAATTCACTATTCTTTTTAAGAAGACTTTGATTTTCAGTTTTTAAAACTTTGCTCTCAAACTTTAAAATCATTCAGCAATTCATTAAAAAAATCATAAAGTTCATCAAATGTAAAATCATAAATAGAGTTTTTTTAGAACTTACCACTTCTTCATTGGCTATAAGACATATGTTGGCAACTTCTTATTGTTCATCTTCAGACGAAGATTCCTTAATGTCGCTCCAAGTTGCAACATACGCTTTCTTCTTCTTTCTATATCCCTTTTTAAGCTAAGGACATTCAGATTTATAATGTTCGGACTTCTTACATTCATAACATATCACGAAATCCTTCTCTTTCTCCTTATCTTTCTCTTTATCTTCTTTTATTTTGACATCAAGCTTTCTTTTGTGAAATGGCCTCATTCTTTGCATAAATTTCTTTACTTTTTTGCAAGGAGAGTTGTGTTATCATCATACTCATTTTCTTCACTACTGCTCTTCTCCTTTTCAGCAGCTTTTAGTGCGATAGTCCTTTTCTTCTTCGCATCTTCTTCAAGATGTTGCTTCATTGTAAGTTCATGGGTCATGAATGATCCAAGGAGCTCCTCCAAAGGTAAACTATCAAGATCTTTGGCTTCTTGGATTGCTATTGCTTTAGCTTCCCATGCTCTTGAAAGGGACCTAAGAATTTTTTGAACAAGCTCAAAGTTAGTATAGGTCTTTCCAAGACTTTTTAATCCATTCACTATATCAGTAAATCTAGTGTATATGCAAGTGATGAACTCATTTTGATCGATGTTAAAGAGTTCAAATTTATGCACAAGAATGTTATTCTTGGACTCTTTAACCTGGTTGTATCCTCATGGGTAACTTTCAACCGATTCCATATCTCCTTGGCTAAGATACAAGTAAATATTCTATTGAATTCATTTGCATCTAAGGAGCAGTATAGGACATTCATGGCTTTGGCATTGAGCTGGGCCATTTTTCTATCATTATCATTCCAATACCTTTGGGCTTAGGAATAATCGATCCATCTACTAAGTATGTGGGAGTGCTAGGACCATTGATAATGACACTCCATAAATTATAGTCTAAAGCTTAATGAATATCCTCATTCTAGCTTTCCAATATGAATAGTTAGTGTCATTAAACAAAGGTGAACGATTTATGGATTGTCCCTCAGAAAAAGAAGAACCAGCTTGAGCTGTCATTTAGATCTTTAGCTCTTGATTGTTAGATCAAGGAAGGATGAGCACTAACTCTGATACCAATTGTTGGTCCAGATGACAACTCAAGAGGGAAGGATGAATTGGGTTCTTAAAAATTTTGGTGCTTAAAAAATAATTTCATAAAGTGATAGTGCACAAGGATATATGCAATAGGTGTAGTGCTAAGAATGCAAAGTAGAGTATGAAAGATAGAGTAGAGAGAAAGAGAGACAAGCACGACAAACATAAAAAATTTATAGTGGTTCGGTATTAGCTACACCTACATCCACTTCCAAGAAACTCTTGGGCCCACACTATAATCATCCTGATTATAGCAGAGTTATTTTCAAGCTCACAATTTAAATTTATTATTTTACAATAGGATCACAATGAACCCAGCTGATTTTCATAGGTTCACTAGTACAAAACCTATCCTAAGCTTTCTAGCTTGAACAAGGCTGATCTGCCTTCCTTGATTCAATCCCCTGATTGACTCAATTAATAAGAATAATAGAAAGATGATTACAACAGTGATAAAGCTCTTCAAATGAGCAAATAAAATAATATAATCAAGATAGAAATAGAATAGCTTGATTTAGAAGATTTCTGAAGTTGAGCTTTTCTTCTTTTCTTCTTTTCTTCTTTTTCTCTATTCTTCTGTGATGATTTTCCACAAGATAGGATTGAAGATTTTTGAAGAAACATTAAGGTAGAGGCTCTTGAAGAACTAAGGCTCTTTGCTTCTCTTTTGATTTAATAGAAATCCTTCAAAGTTAGCTTTTGAATGCTTTGGATTTCTCTAAACTCAGTTTTGAACAAAAGGATTCAAATTTGAACTCTATCCTTTTTTATTTTCAATTCTATTCTCTCTCTTTTTGTCTCTTCAAAATGGTCGGATAGATTTCCTTTTATAATCTTCTCTAAATTTACTTTTAGATGAAAACTAACCGTTAAAAGTACTTGTGGATGTATTTAGCATGAAAAAGGAAAGAGCAGTTGAAGTTTGTTGAAAAAAGTCAATCGTTGGAGTCATCTTTGACACTTCTGAAATTCATTTCTGACAGATTAGAGTCGCCTCTAATAAGACCTATAGTCGGCTCTAATTCGGAATGTTCAAAATAAAAACTTTTGCTCATCGCGGAGTCGGCTCTGGCTTTTCGAGGGGTCGACACTTCTCATGCAAGAGTCGGCTCTAGCGAATGCTGGAGTCAGCTCTAATGAACCTTCGAAAAACATAGTCTCTGTATAACTATTAGAGTCAGCTCTAATTTTTGCAGGAGTCGGCTCTAATTTGATGCAGAAATGAGACTCTTTGTCTTTCGATTAGAGTCGGTTCTAATCTCTGCATGAGTCGGCTCTAATCCATCGAAAGTGTCAAACTATTCTGATACGCTCCAAAGTCGGCTTTAATATTTCTAGAGTCAGTTCTAATGACTGAAACTTAACATTTAACATTAAACATAGATTCAAATTTCCTTAAATTTTGATTAAATAAATATTTAAATTCCTAAAATACTTAATTAAAATTATTAGTAACATAAGAAATACACTCATGTGGTTTTTATTATTTATCAAAATAGATAAATGGGTCAACAGCTTTGCTTTAGGTTTCTACTCAATTTTATTTAGGCTTGGGATCAAGATAAGGTTGATTGTTTTGGCTCAAGGAAAGGTGATGAAATCCTTCCCTTACATGAGATAGAAAAATGGTTCTTAAGTGAATTTAATGACGCATGCACACACATATGAAAATCTAAAGTAAAATATATATATATATATATATTATTTTTTATGTTGTAGATCTAAAAATAAGAAAAAAATTATATATTTAATGAAGGTTAATTAAATGATTAAAAAATTTTAGCACTATGTATGATATATCCAAACCTGCTCTGATACCAAACTGATCCAGGATGTACTATGCAAAAGATTAACATAGAACAATGATTCATATTTTAAGGTGCTTTACTTTTCGAAATGAGTAAAAATAAACTAAGGATGAATATGCGAAGAGTAAAGTAACTACACGTAGAACATGATTCACTAAGTAATAAAAAAAATAGGATCCTACGATTGAGAAATCACTACTTAGAACATGCTCTTTCTTTAACAAAATAGAACTTATGAGAAGGGCCGTGTCTGATTACCAGGCAATGATGGTCTTCGTCCTAAAAGATTGGATCGCACAACTCTCAGGATGGTCACCTGGAAGAAGAAGCTATGCTCCCATGGATGTTTTGGCTTTTCTTCAGAAGGTTTCAGAGGCAAGAAGGACTTCATCTAAGGATCGTAGCACCTTAGCATCTTGGGGCTGGGATGCTTGAAATAGGTATTGGAACGGATATTTGTTAGGCCTCTCACCCTCTCCCTTACGGAGTGTCAATGCTCAGGAGCATAGAAAAATAGAAGAAGAAGACTCTTTTTCATTAATCATCAATTGTCCTCTATAAGAAGAAGGGAGGGGTTTTTATAATAAACCCTAACCCTTGAATTATATGAAAAAAAGAGAAAATAAGGGCGCCATATTGTTTTTAAATAAGAAGATATGTGGCATCTTGAAACAAGGAAAAGAGATCAAAGAATGATACCATATTCTGCTTTCCATAAGGGGTGGACGGCAAGTCACCTTCTATAGAGGGCTTATTTGCTTTCTTTTATGCTGAGATGACTTTATGAAAATTTTGAGATGCCCTAATTAAGTAGATGGTGCTTACTTTGACTGAAATTTCATATGGGGGCTTATTTGCTTCCTTTTATGATGTAGATGGTGCCTACTTTGATTGAGATTCCAAGTGGCTGCTGAGGTGGCGATTTTGGGTCTTCAACTTCTTACACTTTGACTCAATAAATCTTGACTTGACTCAAATAAAATTACTGGACTCATACTTGTCTCAAATAAAATTACTAGACTCATATTGACAAAACTTGATTACAGGACTTAAAGTCAAACCAACATAAAGTAAAAATCCATAATGACTCTGGACATGAGTCAAAAGTCTAACTACATCATTCAGAAATCTATAATAAGTTCAGTAGCCTCTATCTGATTCTGGTGCCCGCACCAAATAAGACTTAAGGGTGAGGAAGCAACAAAACTTTACCATACGGATCACTACAATGATCACTCCCTTTGTTGTATTGGTTTCTCCAAGGTTGATGGTCAAGGGACTAGAGGAAGGGTAAGCCAGAGAAGAAGGATGAGCCAGCTGAAGAGGGACCATCATCACCCCTTACTGAGGCCGGACCCAGTCAGGAGATTGCTATTTTATCTATTGATCCTTCTAGAGCTGAGCATGTTTACCCTTCTATGAGGTTAGACCAGCGCACATCTGTGGAGCTCAGTTAGGAGCAGCTGTAATACATTGTGAGAGAGGAGACTTCTTCACTGTCTAGCAGGAGTTTTGGGGAGAGTGATTCTTCTTCTAGAGATTACACGATGGTTTCCCATATTTCTACTATGCATCAAAACCTCTCCCAGATGATGATGCACCTGGATCGACTTAAGCACTCCGTGAACATTCTTAGTGGAAGAGTGATGCAGTAGGAGATGAGAGGGTAAGGGTCTAGATCAGGCCAGGACTCTATGGAGATTGCTTGGATGTTCGAGGAGATTAGGAAACTTCGAGCTCAAATCATGTCATATGGTGGTAAATCTAAGGGACTAGAGACTTCTCTAGGTTTACTTTTATCTATGGTCTCTAGGATTGGTGAGCAACTAGATCAGTATCTTACTCCTATAGTTGTTCAGCCACCTACTCAGCCTTTCCAGCGACCCAGACTTGCCAGACCTACATTGGTATCAGACTTGCCAGGCCTATATTCACCCCTGTTCATTTCCATACCAGGCCCCC
Source organism: Calamus simplicifolius (assembly GCA_900491605.1). Classification (NCBI taxonomy): domain Eukaryota; kingdom Viridiplantae; phylum Streptophyta; class Magnoliopsida; order Arecales; family Arecaceae; genus Calamus; species Calamus simplicifolius. The sequence goes on from UESW01004310.1 coordinate 69,741, forward strand.
TCATGCTTCTTCCAGTCCATCGACACGAGGTCGTGGAGCTGGATCTTCATCTCATCCATTTATAGTTTCATCTTCTGATGAGGATTAAGATTCTGCTTTGTATTAGTTTGTATGTTTGTTTTAGGTTGTTTCATTTATAGTTGTAATGTAATGAACTTAATGTATTGGTGATATACAATGCAATTTTGCTGTGGTAACAGTATTTGAATTTACTTTCTGTATCATTTTTGTATGAAACTCCATATTAAATCAATGAAATGCTTATTCCATTGGAAATTCTTATTTTGTATGATATCTATATGATTTTATGAAATGATTTTATTGCATAAAAGATTAATTGACTAATTTGAGGGAGAGATAAATTGAAATTAAGTGCATTTTTCTTCACTCCTTTTTGATTGATGACAAAAAGGGAGAGAAGAGTAAAAGCATACATGTAACAGTCTTTAGCATACTTATTTCTATGTTAAATGAAGAAGAGTTTCATCTATTTTGGGGAAGAAAAGTTTCAAAAGTTTTACCCGTTTTACATTCAAGTAAGTTTCAACACTTCTTTCTTTGTTTAAAATCATTAAGGGGAACAAAAGTTCAAAGTTTCAATTAAGAGGGAGAAGAATTTTAGTTTCAATTGAATTTTAAAAAATACTTGGTTTCATTGTTTTTGAAAACTATACTATTTGGTTTCATTATTTTGAAAACATTTTGAAAACAATACTTGTTTTGAAAATTTTTGATATCAAAGTGCAGAGTTTAGGCACAAAGTGCAGAGTTTCAGCACGAAGTGTAGAATTTTTGGCACGAAACGCAAAATTTTGGCTTTCAAATGATATGGAACTCTATTTGGAAGAGAAATTCTGAATTTCTAATATGTAAATTGTCACTTTGGTATAAAAACTCTAATCTTTGGCACAAAACTTTTATTTTGGCATGAAACTCTCATTTTTTAGCACCAAATCATCTTAAACAACTTAAATTTTTAAATTTTAATATGACAAATGCATGTTTGATACAAGATTTTAGTATTTTAGCACAAAACTTCTCTTTTGGCATGAAAATTATTTTTTAGTATTAAATAACCTTAAAAAATTAAAATTCTTGAATTTTATTGTGAAAAATGTATGTCTTGACAAAAACTAAAAGTTTTGATACAAAATTTCAACATCGTGATACAAATCTTCTCTTTTGGTTCATAGCTTATAAATCTTGAGACCAAATTTTTGATTTTTCAATTAACACAAGCATGAATTGTCTTAACCTCAACTAAAGGTCATGATTATTGTACTTAGATTATTTAGCCAGGATGAAATTGATACTTTACTTTAATACTTAATAGTTTTATCATTATTAAAAAGGGAAAGATTGTTGATCCCACATTGATTTTGATGATCACAAAATAATAAGTAAGTGGTTAATGAGTTTGATGTAGAGTTACAGTGAACTGCAGTATTCATTAGTCATCAAGAAGAGCATATAATTCAAGCTCTTAACAATATCCTTGGATCTAGGAAAGAAGTTTTGAACAAGAACAAGACCAAAGAAGGATGATTTAGGCCTTAAATGATTAAGATTCAAGTGTTTGAGAAGATATTCCTTGAAGAAGAATCAAGATACAAGAGTTAACCCACTTGGATTCATCAAAACAAGAGGTTTTCATGTTCCTAGAATAAATTTTGGAGACTTGGAACTGATTAGCCGACTCCCATGCTAGCTACTGAGATGAATTTGAGTGTTAGGATAAAGTTACAGAGAGCATGGTTCAATTAGTTAGCATGATAGCCGACTAACACAAGAAGAATTCGTCCCAGAATAAAATAGCCAACTCCTATGCCAACTAATGAATGAAATCTGGGTCATAGAATGAAATTACAGAAGCCAGGCTCAAGTTGGTTGGCATGGTAGCCAACTACTATGGCCTATACAGTGAGCAGGCTCAAGTTAGTTGGCATAATAGCCGACTAACTCAGTGACGGGTTGTCTAACGGCTAGTTCTAATACATTCCAGCCACCGCAATCTTCAATGCAACGCCTTCCAATGGTCTAAAATAGCTAGTGAACATTGTAATCCTTGAGAAGGCTATAAATATAAGTTCAAATGAGTAATCTAAAGAGTTTTTAAGAGGCATTAAGTGTGAAAATAAAAGAAAAATTCAAGAGAGATTTCAACCTTCTTTCCTTCCAAGAGGTGTTGCACTTCAAGTGATTCAAAGCTATTAAATGCTCATTCAAGGCTCTACCAAACAACTAAAGAAGCTTCTTCAAGTGCTCAAACTACTGCATTCAAAAAGAAGAAGCTCATTTAAGAGGAGTTCTTCCATAAATTCGTAAAGTATCATTATTTTCTATTTGCTTACTTGGTAGCTTTTATACTTTGATATTTGTATCATTTCCTACTTGTTTGAGTTTTAACTTGATTGAAACTTGTCTTGGGTGTGCCAAACCAGAAATTAGTGGTTGATTGGCCTTCTTGTGCCATGTAAACGAGAAGCTTACTGGGTTAGCTAGGGATTGTCATTGTTGTGGAAACAATTAGTAGAGAAAATTTCAAAGAGGTCCTTGGAGAGTAAATGCAGGTATAAGGTTGGCACCGAACCACTATAAATCTTTTGTGTTTGTATGATTAGCTTCTTGTGCTTGATTGTTCTTTACTTTACCTCTCTACACATTATATTTTCTAATCTTGATTTAGTATTAAAATTGTACATACTTGCTAAATTTTTAAAGAACCAAATTTACCCCCTCCTCTTGGGTTGCTTAACTAGGCAAAAAAACCCTTAATAGCCAAGATATCCATAATAGTAACAATCAAATAATAAATAGTAAATGCAGGATAAGAAGAGTAGTTGTAATGCTAAATCCAATATATTGGAATATTTATAAGGTGCCCAGGTGTTCACCTTTCAATGTTGATCCATACGGGGATGGGTTCAAGACTCTAGCTCCTTCAAAAACTTTGATCCTTGATGCTTAATCCTTCCAAAGAATATGATTGGCTTGCTTTCTTTCCTTTCTAATTTTCTTTCTCTTACAAAAAACCCTTCAAAGCCTCTTGTCCTGAAAAAGACCTCATTCTCTTGGTTTAGGATAAGACATCCTTTTGTCCTAAAGAAGGCCTCCTTGTCTTGGTTTAAAACAAGACATACAAGAGAAATAAGAGAGAAAGGGAGTTGATTTTTCTTCGAATGAATTTTGTACCTTGAACCCCATGGCGCATCCTTATTTATAAGACGTAGAGGGATGCATCCCATCCACATGCCTCATTATGATGAAGCATGTGTCTCATCGTGATAAGATGCTAAAGGGAGGGCCACATCTTAGGGAGAGTGAAAAGAAGTATCCACTCAAAACACTTATCCGATAATCTTTATCCATACGCCATTAGCCTTTTTGCATTGATAACCTCATCCCACACCTATTTCATGATAATCCAATGGTCTAGATTAAGGCATCATCAAATGGTCCATAAGAAAGGTGACATCACCAATGGTCCTGATCAAGGCGCCATCACCAATGGTCCTGATCAAGGCGCCATCCAATAGTTTAGAAGCAAAGCACCATCACCAATGATCTAAATTCTTCATTCAGGGAGCTATCCAATGGTCCAGTTCGAGTCGCTGACCAATGGTTCAGATCCATATCTAAAGAGCCATCCAATAGTCCAAATAAAGCCAATTGGGTTTTAACTCTTGGCCAACCCATATTAGATCATGATCTAATCATATTAAATTAACCTAATGCAAGAATCAGACTCGAATCCAATTCGAATCAGGAGCTAGGGTTTGCATACGTGCTACCATATCTATCCTACTAATATGATCTAATCCAATTAGACCCTTGATCAGTTTGTTTGTCTGTGACTTATTGATTTCGTATCTAGCTAGTAGTAGGTGTAGGTACAAGTTGACCTATCATGATTAGAACATTTTTTATCCTTATAGGTCCAATCAGTTCGATCCCGATCTTGATAATTAGAACCTTTTATAATTGTTGATCAAATCAAACTTTTTAATTCAATAGAACCTATAAGACAAAATTGACATCTAGCAACGTATTATGCCTAACTGAAAGATAAAGAATTTGGTAGATATACCAAACACCCTTCGGTGGTAAATTATCATGCAATTAATTCAATCGTTCAATCATACTGCATCTTAAATAAGTATAAGTATGGATCAATGTCAAACTCAATTACTTATCCATGTCTCTCTTAATCTTCTAATGTTAATTCAATTAATGAAATATTAAATTTTTTTAATATTTTATTCTGCTTTGATCAAAGACTTCTTAAATTATCATAAGATTAGAGCAAGCAGGATGTTGTCTTCTTTTACTAAAAGTGATTGATTTTTATTGATCTACTCATAATCTTTGAACACAATCTACCATATATAGAATACCTCATACATAACTTAGTGAATGAATGTAAACCAAAACATAGATTCATATGCACAAGATACTATGATAATTTCAGGTTTAAGAATCACTTGCACAACTCCAATTTAGAAAAAAAATAAGTAAGCATCCATAGGATATTCTTTTAAAGTCAATTTAGTAAACATAACCCTCTAATGAGCACCCACATCTTTGTATTGTATTTCACACAAGTGATTATGAGATAGTCAGTCACGTACATAAGATGTGATGTTTTAAATTAGAGTTTTAAGATTTTAAATCTTATTAGCATGATCTCATTATAGCCTAAAACATTATCCTAATTTATGAGATTCATCATAATTATAAGAAATAATAAATGATAAAATACAATACTTTTTATTTATAACTAAAATGTTACTTTTAAAGCACGACACCTAGTGAAATCTAAAATGAAATATTAGCATCTGTTTATCAAGATTAAAAAAAATTACACTTTTTTAGGTGACAATGTTTACACCCAAATTTTAATGTAAATCTAGTAAATCATGATTCCAATCAGAAAAGAAAATGACTTGTGCGATGCAGAAATACATTATGCACGATGATTGACTACGTGCATGTACAATTACATATGCACCCAAAGCTGTGGTGTGCGCATAGAGTTTTTCACCAGAAAATAAGAAATTTGGATTCGGTTACCAGAAAAACTATCATACCCACTAGTAACACCATAAGATTGAAATTTGCTTTGTCTAACAATCTAATGAGGAAGACATTCACATTATTATCATTTAGATCGTCCAGGGCGTAGAAGCAAAAGTTACAATACCAAGAGAGCGTTACAGACCCAAACTAAACTATCAGTTTAAAATGGTGGTATGGAAGGACTTCCAAATTTACACGGGAGCTGCCTAGATTCAAGATAATTAAGGGACTAACAACAATGCCAACGAGAGAAACCTAGCCCCGCTGGTACAAATATCATTCAATCAAACGAACACCTGGGGGATAGACAAACATTTGCTTCTTCTTTCTCCCTCTTTCCCCTCTTCCCACAAGAAGATGTTCAGACGTCCCCATGAGGAACGTGATTGGTGGCTTCCCCTTGATTGTCCAATGGCATGTACTGAGCCATGATGGCACGTATCTCTGAGTCCATGTAGCTCTGAACAAAAAGTGAGAAACTAAAATCAGATGATCTAGAATATTTATTCATTAAATGAACGCCAAAAACTGAACCTGTACAGAATCTTATTTATGCATGCATACATCAAGTAGCTTTGTATTGCATAATAGATTAATGGACAGACTATAGACAATGTAGAGATTAAAAGCACAACAATGCATGCTAGATCACATCTATTTGATCATTTTCTGTGGAAAAGTACTACAAAAAGATCATGATTTTATTAATGCAAGCTTATTCTCAATATCATACCGTTAAGCATCAATATATAATATAACTGTATAAAATGATGGACAAAAACAAAGAAACTTGATAGGGTTATTGAGCAAGGCATTACCCGAATTCTGTACTTGTAGACCGCATAAGCTCCAACCCCAGCAATCGCCAGACCAAAGAAAATAACCCACAAAAAGCTCCAGCCAACCTCTCTGGTTGCCATTTTACCTGGACAACATTTCCAACAACACAACCACAACTGTGTAAGACAAACTGGGATATCAACAATGAAACTGTTAAAACCTCTCAGGGAAGGCAGACTACAAAATAAGATTTTGCAGTTGAAAATCCTTCCTATGATCCATCAATGACCCATCAACCATATCTAGAAATGGGCATACAAACACGACTGAGATGACAATGTTACAAGCTTAAGACCATGGATGTCCATGAGTCCTTTTTGAGCCCAGCTTCATTTTCATGCACTTCTATTAATATAATATTATAAATTTTAGACCTTGCTGCGATGCTTATGAGTAGTTTCTTGTTGAGGAAATAATAAATGCACATTTCCCATTACATTGTTTTGTACCATACCCCTCCTACCCCAACCAAGAAAAGAAAGATTCCTTAGACACGAAGAATATAAAATATGAGATGCACAAAGATACGCACTTATGCATGTGTCATGTTCTTTGATGTACAACAGACCACCACTACAGCTGCACTCGTAACTTCCCCATGTGTTCCTGCATTTGCAGGCTGAACATTGGCAAGCAGTCTTTTCTTTGCATTCATCAATATCTGAAATAAAACGCAATCAGAAATGCATAATAAGATAGAGAACTCAAAACACAAATGCCACAAAAATGTGGTTCCCCTGAGAACTTTTCAGCAATGCAAACTGGACAAGAAGGCCTGATTGAATATGATTGGATTTTATATACATGCATGCATAACCTTGTGTCCAACAAGCTGGGACCAACGACTAAAAGTTCAAAAGTTAGCTAAACAAATACAATCTTTAGTGAAGTTATTCAAAAATACAAGGGAACACATGTAAGAAAATACCTTCACAAGTGTTGACCCCATCACCCTTGAAGCCAGGTGGGCATTTGCATCCATCATCCTGCATCATCCATAATACAGTTCTTATACTACAATTGAAGGAACTGATTAAAAAATTACAAAAAATAAAATGACCCATTGAAACACTTACAGCACAGGCAGAGTATGTCTTGCCATCTTTGTGTCCCTTCCAACAGCCTCCATTGTTGATTTCACATCGTCCAGATCCTGAAGCTGAAGTACAAAAAGTTCATGTCTACCAAACTGATAAAAGGACGTGGTGAATTTGCTTCTAAACTATGTAACTATTGTGACAGCAAATGAATAAAAAAATAAATGAGATTATAAAAGATATGACATGAAAAGCAGCAAAATTCTACATGCAAAATTGCCTCATTTATGAGCAATTTGGATATTGAGATGCGCCTGTGAGAGCACCTTCATCATAAACAAAACAGCTGCTTTGTAGAAAGGAGATACAATGTTTTGGCAAAGCATTGCTCTCAGGTTGTGTGCTTGTTGCAGAATATTCCTAAAACTTTTGATGGATCATATGTTTATCTACAATGCCAGCCACTAATGATGGGGTATTGATTGCTGGCTTGCTTTGATAGAATCAAAGTTCTAGCAACTTTTAAATGTTCATCAACAGCAATGTGGACTCTGCTGTTGATTTCTGCCAAGAGTTAGTTCAAGATTGACTCTCATAAAAGTATTTTACCAGCTGTAAGTAATACATCCCTGGGTTGAAGATCAATCTCAAAAATACATTTTAACAGCCGTAAGTAATATATCAGATCAATCATGGGAGATCCAGATAATCCTCTGGCTTATTATAGGTAACGCTTACCATGTGTAGGTCATCATATGTCACCCTATGGAAGCCAGTAGCATGGTTTTCCTTTCCAAAATGAGATTCTTGTATGATCTTCATTATAATTGTATTTAGATTTTATATTGTTAATACAACCAAAAAGGATAAACATTAATCTTCTGCTAACTTATTCAGGAGTATTCATGTAGAATAACAACATCAACAACAACAATAGCTTACAAGAATTGAAAAACATACAAAACAACAAACAGAACATGACCATGGTGGTCCATGAATGTTTAGGTTCCAGTTAAAAGAAGAAACTCATGGATTACATTTGATTCAGTAAACATCCTTTTCTTTTCCTAATTAGGCACTTGAAGAGACTCGGAATATTTGATCACCTTGGTTTATTTTCTGGAACTAGCACTCATTAAATAAGTAAGATCTTTGTCAGCCTTGAAGATTTCAATGGCAAGAACCTAGAGACAGGAAGGATTCTGTGATATTTTTTCTTGTGTCTAGCCTATTATGTGAGCTTAGATGACAACATTATCAAACACCTTGGGTGGAAAAGAGATACCTATCATTTAAAGTAACAACGGTCACTATGACTGTTAATGATGATCTACTTGCTGTTCATATCAGCATTCCAACTCACTGCAATACTCAAGAAGCAGGACAGCCCAATGATTGTTTTCAAGTTTATGGGGAGAAGTTCAGGTCTCATGGGACTAGCAGCATCCTGCTGCTACTTCCATTGCAAATATATGGAGCAGCTGCGCTTCAAAGCATGATATGTGTCCATTTATATATAATAAAATACCGAGCAAGCAGAACTCAATCGCAGAGCAGAAACCTGATTGGTCCAATACCTAGCAGAACTTAACCCTATGAACAATATATAAATATAAAACTGCAGCTCCTTTTAATGTTTGATCAATGGTATACCTTTGCAGTGCTTGTATCCATCACCAACAAACTTTACACCTTGCACAACAGGGCACTCACATATTCTTCCACGAAAAGTGTCCTGCATTAGGATAAATTTGATGCAAAATTATGGGAGAAAACACAGATTTAATACATTAAGGGATGATAAATTATGCATAACAAAAACAAATACCCTGCAAGCAGTGATATTTGCAGCCTTATCTTCCCAGCATCCACCATTGTTTTCCAAGCACTCATTGGTTTCTATATCTGCAGAATCAACATCACAGAGAAAAATAAATACAAATTCATCTCCTACACATATATCATGAGATTAGAAATGTAAGATGAGATACAAAAAGTATAAGGAACTTAAAGAAAACTCAGCAACCTTCACTCAAACAAATAGCTGGCTCAGTGGTCTCCTGAAAACCTGCACAGATTGCTTTAAGCACTGCACTCTTGTCCAGCTTACCTAAAAACAAAAAGCACTTTAAAGAAATGCTCGATAACGCTGTGTGCATCATGATAGTTTGAAAAACACACCTCTGTATTGTCTGTTGTTAATGACAAGAGTTGGTAACATGGTAACATCCCCACGAGAATCTTTCCCAATCTATATTTAGACATTGCAAGATATAAGGACGTGGCTAAATAATGCCATGGAAGCGATTAACATATTATAACCTTCTATAAGAATGTCGGTCTTACCTGTGCATCTTGTTCAGCTTTAAGCACTGGGTTTTCTTCATCTGCATCAGGATCTCCAACACATTTATTAATCTTCTTGAGATCCATGCCTGTAAAAACTATCAAACATCATGAGGATCCTGCTTCAATAGCACACATCTGCTTTCCAAGGTCAGTAAAGTAACCTACCAAACAGCATAAAAAATAGGAGGAACTGGCAGACTTACCAAGCGACTGGATTACTTCTTCAGCACATTCATTTGTGTATTTATTTTCCTTCATTGGGCACCTGATTGAGAAGTCAGTCACATAATCCCACCACAGCCAAGGCTTCTGACTTTCATTAGCAACCTTAAATACACAGACTTGGCGCAAGTTTTGGATCACAACATCTTTCCCATCATAACCTCTGCTGAAGTCCTGTTCTGGATCAGGGGCACAATATCTGCCATGATTGATGCACTGCGATTTACACTGTTTGCTCAGGATAAAAGCTTCAGGACAGTACCAAGTAATGTAATGTGGGGTGAACTGGGTATAGCCCTTTTTCTCCAATACTTGTGCCGCTCCTTTGAAGCTCTTAACAAATTCAATTTGACTGTCACATTTGGGGCCACATTCATCATTACTATTGGTCCAAAACTCATACTCCACACGCTCATCAGGATGGGGTAGAGATTCCCTCCAATCTAAATTGACACTAACCATATCACCATTTTCTAGTGCTTTCTTTAGGTTATCACCAAAGCTTTTGCTAATAAGTGCTGAAGGAATTGTGATGTTCTGGAGATAATCTGCCTGATGGCTTTCTTCTTCAGGTGTGTCCATTGTTATTAAAGGTTCTACCTTATCATCAGCTACAAGGATTGCAGCAGCTCCAGCATTCTGTGCATTCCATGCCTTTGCTGTAAAGTAGCAATCTGCTCGTCACAAAAAGGAATTGGCGTATGTTATTTCACATGGAGGGATTTAATATAATCAATATTTAAAAAGTCTTGACACCAACAGCATATCAACCCTGGATGTAAAATGTAAACCACAGACGAGTATGCATTACAATACTTGGAAGAAATTGCAATTATCGTTAAGAAACAAACTAGTAAGTCAATAAAAATAAAGTGCTCTTCAAAAAAATTAAAACTTGAAACCAAATAGAATTGCTAAGGGAAGTGCCCACATTATTAATGTGCTTGAATATCAAATTATACTTGGGAGCATGTATGATGCCAATAGCGGGCAGATTCAATAAATAATAAGCATATATATTACTCTTCAAAGAACTAGAAAAGTCCTGCAATCGACATGCCCAACATTCAATCAGTTTTACAAGACTGCCTTATATATGAGAATGACGACAGCATCCACATCATCACAAGAAAAAACATATCTCCGAAATGTTCAAGATGCTGAACAAGGACACATCGCATGATATTCATGAATCAGTTCTCAGACTCCCCTATCGCCATCAAGAGACGAAATATGTTCCTAAAACAGCATAAATCAAACCAAGGAGCAAGGAGCAAGAGCTAACAAGTGTGGAATCCAGATTAAAATATGCTAACATAACATAAAGCAGCCCAGTTTCTTTCTTTCTTAATAATCGTTTCACCATAGCAAATTTATAGGAGGAGATGCACTACATGAAACTAAAATCAAAACCAAAGATCACTTTACAGGGAGAGGGGGGAAAAAAAAAGGCAAAAAACTTCGGAACAATTTAAACCCAGCCAAATGAGGAAAAAAAACTGCAAGTGATAGTTAACCAAAAAAAAAAAAAAAATCTCCTCATTAAGCAGCCAAACCACACACTATCAAATTTTAGCATAAATAACATCAAATCTCACCTCCCCTGTCCGCGAGAAGAAAAGTGGGGAATCCTCCAGGCTTAGGTTTGAAGGACACGTCAAAATCATCAAAATTCTTGCAAGCCTTTCTATTCACCTTCGGATATACTACGATCCCGACCATCGTTCCACCATACTGAGGAATACCAAAATTCCCAATGGCACACTCATAGATACCTTTCAGTGATTCAGGTGCAGTGACCTTCAAGCTATTCTTCTCCACCACAAATCTCCCCAAAGAAGAACCCCAGAGAAACAGGACCCAGACCGAAAGCCACAACGTTCCTCTCATTCTTCCCCAAATCCAAAAGCCCTAGTATAATTTCCCACAGAAAAAATAAGATAACTTTATCCCTAAAACACTCAGTAACGGAGCACAATCCAGATCGATGGCTCTGAAACTCCAATAGAGGAACCCCGGTTATAAAATGCAATCTTTAGCTTAAAAATTCGATCTTCGAATGAAAAACGAATCACAAAACCGTTCTCTCCCACAGACAACTCGAAGATCAAAAAATAAAATAAAATAAGCGTGTGGACAGCAAATTTCCCTTCGAAAAATCGGATATTGAAGAGAAGATCAATTCGATACTCTGGATCACTTAAAGACGGGATGCGCCTAGCAAACCCTAATTGGAAAGTGGGATCTATCCAAGAAGGGGCCTTTTTCTCCGTTTTTTAGGTTTCGGGATGGGGAATGAAGGGTGGGATTCGTTTCGTTGCGGCCGCACCGACCGAAGGGAAGCGTACGCCTTCGCAGCTCCTCCCTCTCTAAGGAATTTCCGAACGATAACCGACTTCGAATTGATATTTTATAGCGAGCCACTTTCCATCGTTATCTGATGGATGGTCCTGCGGAGTATATGAACACGTTACTTAACGCCGATCCACTGTGATGGACGGTCTGATCTACGAGAAACAGCAATAAATGGATGGTGGTGATGGACTCTCCGCTTGGCTATTGTGAGTGGATACCCAAATTAATAGGTACCAATTAACTGCCAAGCCCGTGGATAGGGTCCATAGAAATACGAACAAGAGAAGGTTTGATGAATCTGATACAGCTGGTATCGTTTGAGAAAGAGAGCTTCGGCTAATAGAATTCCATCAAATCCAATTAGATTTAATGGATCTTATATCAATGATTCGTTATGTTGAATATTATCTGGCGAAATATTTAAAGATAATAACCATATGATTTGAATGCCCAACCTATACCTTATTAGATGCGAAAGATATAAATAAGAAAGAAATATTTCAGTAAGTAAATTTTTTTAGCAGATGCATCCAGTGTTGTTTCTCTTTCATCTCATGAGAGGAGAAATAGAGATCGAGCAGTACAAATAAAAAAATATCATGGCACGGGAAGAAAAGTGCGAAAAACTATGCGTTTAACGTAGCAGCCACACGTGTTCCACTGGCATGCATGGGTCAGATTCATCCAGTGTTGTTTCTCTTTCATCTCATGAGAGGAGAAATAGAGATCGAGCAGTACAAATAAAAAATATCATGGCACGAGAAGAAAAGTGCGAAAAACTATGCGTTTAACGTAGCAGCCCCACGTGTTCCACTGGCATGCATGGGTCAGCGCTGGGTGATGGAAATTAATTAATTGTTACTACCAAATCACTATGAGCGTTGAATGAAGTGAGGTCTTCATAGGTCTTCAGAAACACGAAAAGATCGTCTTCTTTTCTTGAAAGCCTGCAAAAAAGTTTCAAATCGACGGAATCCTCTGACGCTAAAGTTAGCGATTAGAAGAATAGGAATTTTCCTCCTCGTTATGAGTCGGGATCTTTATATACCTGTTCGGGAGTCCCTTTTACCCTTCGAGGATAACCGTCGGATCATGCCTTCCATCAAGATCGGCTTCGTTAATGGTAGGTGAGCGAATAGCCGCTAAACGGGCATCCTGAATATCGATAACTGCATGCGACTTTACGGATCCCTGCCTTGGAACGGAGTCGGGAGGTATAGCTGGAGCTGGAAAAAGATGATGCCAGCAAGAAAGAGCCAGGAGCTGAGTTTGGGCCCCTGCCTCAAAGTAGAAGTAAGGGCCAGAGGTCACCGCGGACGAGGCCATCGAGCCCACTGAGGACGGGGCTGTTGGGGCATGGAGTTTGGAGGTAGCTGGGAACAAGCAAGACGGCTGGGAGCAGGCGCTCGGGACGGGGATGAAGCCGGATCCGTCTGGTTCCGTTCGCGAGAGGTCGGGATGGATCACCAGAGCTCGTGGCTCTTGCCGGAGCCTGAGGTGCAGCCGGGTGTCAGCCACCCGGGCCTCGGAGCAGAGACAAAGCCTCTTCCTCGGAGCGGAGCTGGGAGGCAGATCAGGGCTGAGTCGACAACCGAGAGCATGGAAACGCTTGCCTTGACCTTCATCTCCCAAGCCAGCTCTAATCATGCCAAGAGGGGCCAACGTAGCTGGCATAAAATGCCTTAATGCCTGCCATAAATACATGCATGCAGGAAACTGTTGACCCAATTATTGATTTTGATGATTAATAAAGGAATTGAGTATATTTATTGTGTTACTGATGAATTTAACAAGTGCTTCAGGGCTTAAAAATATTTGTTTAATCAAAAGGCATTTAGAAACGTATTTTGAATCAAGTGCCAAAGGTAAGTTTCAAAATTCAGAACCTGGAGTCGACACCTAGAAAGCCTGGAGCTGACCCCATGGCCAATCAAATATCTTTCTGATTTTTTGATACGGTCCGGAGCCGACACCCAGAGTTTCGGAGCCGACACCCAGAGTTTTGGAGTCGACACTTATAGTGTCTGGAGCCGACTCCGACACGGGGACAGAACGTGTAATTTTTGACTACCTTGGAGCAGACACTTATAGTCTTTTGGAGCTGACACCTAACCATGGCGAGCCGACACTTAACTTTTTTGGAGCCGACTCCTCGACGAACTTAGAACTTTCTATTTTTGGATAAATGACTTGGAGCCGACACCTAAAAAGTTGGAGCCGACTCCAACCTGTCAGAAACGGATTTTTAAAATGCCAGATCAGCTCAAATGGTAATATTTCCTTTTCACCTAACTTCTAATGGATACATTTTGTTTGGAAAAACTTTTCAGGTACATTCCAACGGCTAGTTTTCTCATCAAAAATGGATTAAAGGAAATCTATAAAAAGGGAGAGAAAGCTCGTTTGAAAAATAACGAAAAAATCGGAGCTAATACAAATCAAAAATCCGAGAAGTCTTGAGCCTGAAATCAAAGAGAAAAGCATCCAAGTTCAAATCCTTCCACTCCAAAAAGCTCAAAGAGAAATTCAAGGCGTTCAACTCAAAAATCGGAGGTTTTTTAAAAGCTCTATTTTAGTGTAATTTTTCAACTTCTCATTTGCAACATCTGTGAAGAATCAAAGCTAAGGCCTGATTCAACATCTCCAAAGAGAAGAGGAAAAGAAAGAAAAGAAGAAAAGCTCAAATCCAACCTACTTCAAACAGGCTTTTCTAAAACTTATTTGTTTACTTTGAATATTTGCTCATTTGAGGAGCTGTTTGTCAATATAAACATTATTCTTTCTTGTTTTTACTAGTTCAATCCAGGGAATTGAATTAGTAGAGGTAGTATACCTCGGGGCAAGCTAGATTAGCTTGAGTTTGGGTTTTGTGCTGGTGAGCCCGAGAAAAACCAGCTGGGTTCGTTGTGCACCCAGAAAACAACAAGTTTTGAGTTGTGATCTTGTAAAACAACTCGGTTGTAATCTAGTTGATTATAGTGTGGACCCAAGTGAAACTTGAGAGTGGACGTAGGTGTTGGATACACCGAACTACTATAAAATCATTGTGTTTGACGTGCCTTAATTGTCTCTCTCTTTATCTCTTCATTTGTGATTGAAATCTATTCTTCACTTATCTCAATAGTTTTGAAAAGATTAAATTTTTTTTAGAACCCAATTCACCCCCCCTCTTGGGTTGCCATCTGGGCCAACAATTGGTATCACAGCAAGTGCTCATTTAAATTTGATCCAACGATCAAGAGCTAAAGATCCAAATGGCAGCTCAAGCTGGATCTTCATTTGCTGAAGGTCATTCTACAAATAGACCTCCTTTATTTAATGGTTCCAACTATTCATATTGGAAAGCAAGAATGAGAATATTCATTTAAGCTTTAGATTATGAATTGTGGAGTGTCATAATTAATGGACCTAGCACACCCACACACGTAATTGATGGTTCTATTGTTCCTAAGCCCAAAAGGGATTGGAATGAGAATGATAGGAAAATGACGCAGCTCAATGCTAAAGCCATGAATGTGTTATATTGTTCATTAGATGCTAACGAATTTAATCGTATCTCTACATGTAATTCCACAAAAGAGATATGGGATAGATTAGATGTTACCCATGAGGGTACAAATTAAGTTAAAGAATCTAAGATAAATATTCTTGTTCATAAGTATGAATTATTTAGCATGGAACAAACTGAAAGTATAGCATGCATGTATACTAGATTCACTGACATTGTAAATGGTCTGAAAAGTCTTGGTAAGACTTATACTAATTCTGAACTTGTTCGTAAAATTCTTAGGTCACTTCCAAGATCGTGGGAAGCGAAGGTGACTGCCATCCAAGAAGCCAAGGACCTCAACACTTTACCTTTGGAGGAGCTACTTGGATCACTAATGACTCATGAGTTAACCATGAAGCAGCACATAGAGGAAGAAGTTAAAAAGAAGAAGACTATAGCTCTTAAGGCTGCAGAAAGTGAGGAGAGCTGCAGTGATAATGATGAAGATGATGATGAGATAGCTCTTCTTGCTAGAAAGTTCAAAAATTCATGAGAAGAAGGAAACCCTTTCATAAAAGAAAATCTGGAATTAAGATGGAAGGAGAAAAAGAAAAAGAAAAGGAGAATGATAAAGACAAAGAGAAAGACCCCCTAATTTGCTATGAGTGTAAGAAACCGGGGCACTTTAGATATGATTGTCCTCAACTAAAGAAAGCCTACAAGAAGAAGAAGAAAGCCTATGTTACAACCTGGAGTGACAGCGATGAATCCTCTTCAGAGGAAGATCAAAAAGAAATTGCAAATATTTGCTTTATGGCGAACGACGATAACGAGGTAAGTTCTGAAAACCCTTGTGATGATTTTGCATTTGATGAATTGTTTGAAGCTTTTAATGAACTAGTTGATCATTTTAAAGCTTTGAAAAAGAAATACAAGTTTTTAAAAAATGATAACTCAATTCTCATCAAAGAAAAAGATAATTTTACTCATGAGATTGAGATGCTGAAATCTGAAAATGATAATTTGACAAAAGAGAGAGAATCAATTTCCAATGAAAATGATAGACTAAAGAAGAAAGTTGATAAATATAAGAATATTATTGATAAATTCACATATAGTTCTGAAAAACTTAATTTATTATTGAGCAATCAAATAGCTATATTTGATAAGGCTGGATTAGGATATAGGCCTAACATAAAACAAAAGTTTATCAAAAACTTTTTAGAAGAGAACAAAATAAAGATGATGTTACATGTCATTACTGTAACAAGAAAGGCCACAAATCCTATTAATGTAATGCAAGAAATAGTAACAAAAATTTAAATAGTAAAGGAAAGAAAATATGGGTTTCAAAAGGAACAATCTTTTATGCTACTAACCATGAAGGACCCAAGAAGGCTTGGGTACCTAAATATAAGACTTGATCATTTTTGCAGGAGTGTCTTGCGGCCAAAAATTCAAAGCGAAAGTGGTATCTCGATAGTGGCTGCTCAAGACACATGACGGGTGACAAGGATCAATTCATCACCCTTGAAAGCAAAAGAGGAGGAGTTGTTATGTTTGATGACAATGGCAAAGGCCAAATCATGGGGTTTGGTAATATTCAAATAACTCCCTCCACATATATTAAAAATGTCTTATATGTCAATGGTTTAAAATATAATTTAATTAGTATTAATCAATTATGTGATAAAGGTTTTAAAGTATCATTTGAAGCATCTGTATGCATGTTTCTAATCCCATTAATGATAGCATTGTTTTTACTGGAAATAGAAATGACAATATATACTTGATTGATTTAGACAATTTGTCTACTAGTCATCATTGCTTAGTTGCTAATAATGCTAATATGAATGAGATTGGTTGGTTATGACATCGTAGATTAGGTCATGCAAGCACATACCTAATTTCAAAATTAATTAAAATGGATTTAGTAAAAGGTCTTCCACAACTAGATTTTGAAAATGGCAAAATTTGCGATGCATGTCAATTTGGAAAACAAACTAGAAACTCTTTTAAAACTAAAAATATTGTTTCTACTTCTAGGCCACTTGAACTACTTCACATGGATCTTTTTGGACCTACTAGAACCACTAGTCTAGGAGGAAAGAAATATGGTCTTGTGATTGTAGATGATTATTCTAGATACACTTGGGTATTATTTTTAGCTCACAAAGATGAGACCTTTCCATTATTTTTGAAATTCTTTAAGAATGTCACAAATGAAAAAAACAACACCATAGTGTCTCTTAGAAGTGATCATGACACTGAATTTGAAAATCATTTATTTGAAAATTTTTGCATTGAAAATGACATTCATCATAATTTTTCAGCACCTAGAACACCACAACAAAATGGAGTTGTAGAAAGAAAAAATAGAACTTTAGAAGACATGGCCCGTACCATGCTATGCGAAAGCAACCTACCAAAATACTTTTGGGCGGAAGCTATAAACACGGCATGTTACATTCTTAATAGAGCTTTAATTAGGCCAATCATTAAGAAAACTCCTTATGAACTATGGAAAAATAGAAAACCAAACATAAGTTACTTTCATGCATTTGGTTGCAAATATTTCATTCATAATAATGGTAAAGATAATCTAGGAAATTTTGATGCAAAATCTGATGAAGGCATTTTCTTAGGATATTCAACATCTAGTAAAGCCTATAGAGTGTTTAACAAGAGAAACTTAATTGTAGAAGAATCTATTCATGTAATTTTTGATGAATCTTTAGCATCAAGTTCAGAAAAAATTGATGATGAGGAAGATACAAACATATTAAAATGAGACATTAAAAAATTGAATATAGATATATCTTCAAATCATGAACAAGAAGCTAAAGATGATGATTCTCCTAGTGTTGATGCTGTTGATGCAAATCATAATGATGTAGATCTTCCTAGAGATTGGAGATATGCCTATGGTCATCCAAAAGAATTAATTATAGGTGATCCATCTCAAGGAGTAAGAACTAGATCATCAATGAGATACATCAATAATCATCTTGCATTTGTATCTCAAATTGAACCTAAAACTATTGAAGAGGTTGAAAAAGATAATTATTGGATGTTAGCTATGCAAGAGGAATTAAATCAATTTACTAGAAATAATGTCTGGACACTAGTAGATGACCTAAAGATCATTCTGTTATAGGATCAAAATGGGTATTTAGAAATAAATTAAATGAAAATGGCATAGTAATTAGAAACAAAGCTAGATTAGTCGCAAAAAGATATAATCAAGAAGAAGGAATTGATTTTGATGAAACTTTTGCACCTGTAGCTAGATTAGAAGCAATTAGATTATTACTCTCATTTGCATGTCATATGCATATCAATTTATTTCAAATGGATGTTAAAAGTGTATTTTTAAATGGATTTATAAATGAGGAAGTTTTTGTTGAACAACCACCTGGTTTTGAAGATCATGAATTTCCAAATCATGTTTTTAAATTGCACAAAGCACTATATGGTTTAAAACAAGCACCTAGAGCTTGGTATGAAAGATTAAGTAAATTTCTAATTAAAAATGATTTTACAAGAGAAAATGTTGATAAAACTCTATTTTTGAAAAGAAAAGACATGGATTTATTAGTAGTACAAATATATGTTGATGATATTGTATTTGGTGCTACTAACAATCTTTTATGTCAAGAATTTGCTAAGTTAATGCAGGGTGAATTCGAAATGAGCATGATGGGAGAACTCAATTTCTTCTTAGGACTTCAAATCAAGCAAAGCAAAGAGGGGATTTTCATCAATCAAGCAAAATACACAAAAGAACTTCTCAAGAAGTTTGGAATGGAGTCAATTAAACCCCTTGGAACACCCATGAGTCCTTCATGCAAATTGGACAAAGATGTAAATGGTAAGAAAGTAGATCAAAAATATTATAGAGGTATGATCGGATCTCTTTTTTACTTAACAGCTAGTAGACCAGATATCATATTTGTTGTTTGTCTATGTGCTAGATTTCAATCAGAACCTAAAGCATCTCACTTAATTGCTGTAAAGAGAATCTTAAGATATTTAAGTGGAACTAAAAATGTAGGTTTATGGTATTCTAGAGACTCAACACTAAACTTGAGTGCATATTCTGATTCTAACTATGCTGAATGTAAACTAGATAGAAAAAGTACAAGTGGTGCATGTCAATTTTTAGGATGTAACTTAATCTCTTGGTTTAGCAAAAAGCAAAATTCGGTTGCATTATCTACTGCTGAAGCAGAATATGTTGCAACTGAAAGTTGTTGTGCTCAAATCCTTTGGATTAAGAGATGTTGCCGCTGAAATCTGTCCTCCGGCTCGAGCGCGATCGGGCTGCAGCATGGGCTCCCTCCTAGGCGGACCTGTAAGACAGTCCTCACGCAAGAGGCGTTGGGGGTGGTCCTCTGTGGAAGACCCTCCGACGCCCAAGTCAGTGGAGACCAGCAACCAACAAATATGGGGAGAAGGATCTCCCAGGAAGAGTTCCTCTGAGCTCTCGTGGGAGCTTTCATGGCGGAGTGTGAGAACTGCGAATGAAAAATAGGCGTAGAATAGCCGTACCTGAGAGGCTTGAGGGTGGTAGTATTTATAGGCGGTCACCTGACTTCTTGGACGTGCTCTGGATGAGGTCTGAAAGTTGTTGGGATTCGAAATGGATTCGAATCAGATTGTTACAGGGCCGGTAGGATCCATATCTGGTTAGTTAGAGGATCGATGGCTGAGAGGCAGGGAGAGCTGGCCGATGGCTCGAGACTCAGTGGCTGCGTGGTCCCTAGGGCACTATTGTAGGTCCTAGGCCACGTTTTGACATGATTCCTTGTTTGGAATCTTATTCTGTTACAGTGAATTTGAACTCTCCCGCGCCAGATTCCGCAGAGGTGTTGTGGTTCAGTCATCATGGCTGGCGGAGGTAGGTGCCGAGGCATAAAGGGCGAATGTGGCAGCCATAAATGCCTTAATGCAGGGAAGAAAATAAGGCATTGAATGCCTTAAAGCAGGTGGATATATGTGGCCTTTATGAGGTCAAAAATGCCTTGATGCAAAAGACATAGCGTGGTTGCGGAGGCCGAAGTATATTTGCCGAACTATATTTGCCGAGGCATGTTGGCCGAACTATATTTGCCGAACTATATTTGCCGAGGCATGTTGGCCGAACTATATTTGCCGAGGCATGTTGGCCGAGCTATGCTGGCTGAGCTATGCTGAAGCTGGCTGATGCTGAGGCTGGCCGAGCTATGCTGGCCGAGCTATGTTGGCCGAGCTATGCTGAAGCTGGCTGAGGCTGAGGCTGGCCGAGCTATGCTGGCCGAGCTATGATGGCCGAGCTATGTTGGCCGAAGTATATTTGCCGAACTATATTTTCCGAGGCATGTTGGCCGAAGTATGCTTTCTCCTCTCTTTTTATTCCATTAAATGCTGGCTAAGTCATTATGACCGTTTCTGCACCATTAAATGCTCCAGCCTATTGTTTTGATTACTAGATATTAATGAGGGGGCCCTTGGGAGAACCCATGCACATGACGTGGCCTTTTTTTTCCCTCTTGTTCTCTTTCTTCATTATGAGGAGACTCTTGTTGCTAGAATGTCGTGCTAGCCAGCCAGCTGGCAAGCAGGGCATTTGAACTGGGTGCGACCCCATCGCCCATGTGAGCGGTCAACAATGCAATGACAATTTTACCCCTCATCACATGCCCCCACTCCCTAGTCCGAAGTGTAATTTTGGATATAGGGAGTAGAATTCTGGAGCAATCTTATTTAGGGGACGTGTCATTCGAGCCTCTGTAGAGGAAGTATTTATCTTTGTGTAGGTTAGAGAAAGGCCTGGGCGGCCCTCTTGCTGAAGTAAAATAAGGTGCTTTAGTTGCACTAGAGTGTTCGAGAAATTATCCGGCTGGGATGAAGCTTTAGTGCTGTATCACTCAGATTGGCCGAGGCTGCAGAAATATATCACTCAGTCTTCGGCCGAGGCTTTTGATAATAAGAGATGCACTCCGGCTCTGGCCGGGGCTTTTGATAATAAGAGATGCACTTCGGCTCTGGCCGGGGCTTTTGAAGATCAATAAGAAATTCCCTCCGGCTTTAGCCGAGGGTTCCGACATGTCACTCGGTCTTGGCCGAGGTTTCTGTTAATAGGTGATGCCCTTCGGCTCTGGCCGAAGCTTTTGATAATAAGAGATGCACTCCGGCTCTGGCCGGGGCTTTTGATAATAAGAGATGCACTCCGGCTCTGGCCGGGGCTTTTGATTATAAGAGATGCACTCCGGCTCTGGCCGGGGCTTTTGATAATAAGAGATTCACTCGGCTCTGGCCGGGGCTTTTTATGACCTGCTTCTCATTGTAACTTTCAAGGAGAGTTATAAAAATTTCGCAGGCCTTTTAAAAACTAAACTTAATTCAATGAATAAAAATGGGTCTAGAAAGAGCGTACTTTTATGGATGAATTTATTACTCGGTTGTTGCCGAGCCTTCAGAAATATATCACTCGGCGATGCTCTGGGAATTTATTACTCGGTTGTTGCCGAGCCTTTAGAAATATATTACTCGGTTGTTGCCGAGCCTTCTCAAGATGCTACTCGGTTGTAACCGAGGCTTCCAAATAAATTACTCGGTGTTGCCGAGCCTTCAAAGATGCTACTCGGTTGTAACCGAGGCTTCCAAATAATAAATTACTCGGTGTTGCCGAGCCTTCAAAGAATTACTCGACCGAGCCTTCAAAGATGCTACTCGGTTGTAACCGAGGCTTCCAAATAATAAATTACTCGGTGTTGCCGAGCCTTCCCAAGATGCTACTCGGTTGTAACCGAGGCTTCCAAATAATAAATTACTCGGTATTGCCGAGCCTTCAAAGAATTACTCGGTGTTTTCGAGCCTTCAAAGATGCTACTCGGTTGTAACCGAGGCTTCCAAATAATAAATTACTCGGTGTTGCCGAGCCTTCAAAGAATTACTCGGTGTTTCCGAGCCTTCAAGATTATATTTTACTTGGCGCTGCCAAGGTTCGGAGACCGTTACTCGGTTGTAGCCAAGCCTTCAAGATTATATTTTACTTAGCGCTGCCAAGGTTCGGAGACCGTTACTCGATTGTAGTCGAGCCTTCAAGATTATATTTTACTTGGCGCTGCCAAGGTTCGGAGACCGTTCGGCCCAGCCGAGGATTATAAAGATTATATTTTACTTGGCGCTGCCAAGGTACGGAGATTGCTCGGCCCGGCCGAGGATTTATACGACCTGCTTCTTATTGTAGCTTTCAAGGAGAGTTATAAGAATTTCGCAGACCTTTTAAAAACTGAATTTAATTAAATGAATAAAAATGGGTCTAGAAAGAGCATACTTTTATGGATGAATTTATTACTCGGTTATTGCCGAGCCTTCAGAAATATATCACTCGGTCTTTGGCCGATGCTCTGGGAATTTATTACTCGGTTGTTGCCGAGCCTTCAAAGATGCTACTCGGTTGTAACCGAGGCTTCTAAATAATAAATTACTCGGTGTTGCCGAGCCTTCAAATAATTACTCAGTGTTTCCGAGCCTTCAAAGATGCTACTCGGTTGTAACCGAGGCTTCCAAATAATAAATTACTCGATGTTGCCGAGCCTTCAAATAATTAATTACTCGTTGTTGCCGAGCCTTCCCAAGATGCTACTCGTTGTAACCGAGGCTTCCAAATAATAAATTACTCGGTGTTGCCGAGCCTTCAAATAATTACTTGGTTTTTTCAAGCCTTCAAGATTATATTTTACTTGGCGCTGCCAAGGTTCGGAGAATTTTATTGCTCGGCCCAACCGAGTTCGGAGATTTTTACTTGGCCCTGCCAAGGTTCGGAGAATTTGTTGCTCGGCCCAGCCGAGGTTCGGATATTTTTACTTGGCCCTGCCAAGGTTCGGAGAATTTGTTGCTCGGCCCAGCCGAGGTTCGGAGATTTTTACTTGGCCCTGCCAAGGTTCGGAGAATTTTGTTGCTCGGCCTAGCCAAGGTTCGGAGATTTTTACTTGGCCCTGCCAAGGTTCGGAGAATTTGTTGCTCGGCCCAGCCGAGGTTCGGAGATTTTTACTTGGCCCTGCCAAGGTTCGGAGATTTTGTTGCTGGGCCCGGCTGAGGTTCGGAGATTTTTACTTGGCCCTGCCAAGGTTCGAGATTTTTACTTGGCCCTGCCAAGGTTCGGAGAATTTGTTGCTCGGCCCAGCCGAGGTTCGGAGATTTTTACTTGGCCCTGCCAAGGTTCGGAGAATTTTGTTGCTCGGCCCAGCTGAGGTTCGAAGATTTTTACTTGGCCCTGCCAAGGTTTGGAGAATTTGTTGCTCGGCCCAGCCGAGGTTCGGAGATTTTTACTTGGCCCTACCAAGGTTCGGAGATTTCCTGTGCAAATAGGCAACTCGGTCGTATCGAGGATTGGTGAGCAGCACCTGTTTCTTTTCGCAATCTTTGGCAACATAATGTGTGATGATTCACGTTGCAAATTACGAAAATACATGCCGACAGAAAGGTATAATAAGGCATATCAAAATGGACTTATAGAGGACATACCCTATTGATAATACTTATGGAGATTGTCCAAGTTCCACATCCCGGGGACAGACTTTCCGTTTAGATCTTGCAGCTTGTAGGTTCCCGGTCCAATGATCTCCGCCACTTAGTAGGGGCCTTCCCAATTTGGTGCCAGTTTTCCTTGCTCCAGCGGTTTGGAGACAGATGCTTTCCGGAGAATAAGGTCGCCAGGCGAGAAAGATCTCCCTTTGACTCTGGAGGCATGATAGCATCCGCGGATAGGGTGGTCCTATCTCCATGGAGATGACAGCTTCTACGCCGAAGGCCATCTAGAACGGGGTCTCGCCTGTGGAAACTCTCTGTGTGGTGCGGTAGATCCACTGGCCGAGGTTGAAGCTGGACGTTGGACTTCTGTGAAGCATGGAGTCAAGAACTCCTTGTCTTGGCTTTATGACGCCATCCTTCCTCACGCAAAAGGTGCCTAAGGGGCAACGCGGCAGCCATAAATGCCTTAATGATGGAAGGAGATAAGGCATTAAATGCAGGTAGATGCACATGGCCTTTATGAGGCCATAAATGCCTTGGTGCTATGGAAGCCGATCTGTTGTGCCAAGGCAGGGAGAAGGCGGAGACGGCGTCGAGTCATGGTGGGAGGTCACTAGGGAGAGGGATCGGGCTCGCCGAGATCTAGGGGGATCTCTATCGCAGCCCCCTTGCAGGACTAGTCTGGCCTCCTTAGGTCGACATGGGGGGTCAGCAACTCCATGCGGACCAGAAGAAGAAATGGCTGGAGAAAGAGGAGTTGCGGCCTCTTCGAGGAGGCATGGAGCAGGGGTAGCTATAACTGGATGGGGAGCTGTATGGCGCTCCTGAACAAGATGGGTCAGGGCCTGGACCTGCTGGACCAGTGTGGCGAACGGGTCCTGGGTCACTGGGACAGCTGGTGGCGACGGAGTCTCAGCTGGTGGCGGTGGCAGTGCCATGATACTCATCGGATCGGGTCTCTGGGAGGCGACCTGGTCCTGGGCTTCAGAAGTTGCCCTTCTCCGATTAGCCATTGGAGAGGTTCTCTTCCAGATCGAGATCCTTGTCTCTTTTTTTTAAGTTTAACGGGACTTGAGGCCCTTCCTCTAGCGCCAATCTGTTGCCGCCGGGATCCGTCCTTCGACTCGGGCGCGGTCGATCTCCAGGGAGAGGGGGCGGACCTGCACAAAAAGTCCTCGCGCGAGAGGCGTTGGGGGTGGCCCTCCGCGGAAGACCCTCCGACGCTCAAGTCAATGGAGAAGAAATCGGCGATCAACAAGATAATGGGGGGGTGGATCTCTCCGGGAGGCCTCTCCGGGGGCGGCCAATCGGGAGCTCTGGAAGGCAAGAGCACCGACGAGCTGCCGGCGTGAGGGCAGGAGAGTGAGAGCGCACGTATGAGTGTGCGTCCAAGAGTGCGTGCGTATGCATACCTGAGGGAATCTGCCAGTCTGGTAGTTATAGGCTGTCACCTGTGTCTTGAGCATCTTCTGAAAGGTTCAGAGGTTGTTAGGATACGGAGGCGGATAGAATCAGGCCGTTGTGGGGCCATTGGAATCCGTATCCTGTTTGTTAGGGGATCTACGGCCAGGAGAGCTTCTTGATGACTGAGATCTGGCTGAGTAGGCCTGGGGTGGTTATGATAGGTCCTAGGCCACGTTTCGACATGATTCCTTATCTAGGATGTCGTTATGGTGAACCTGGGCTCTCCCGCGTCAGGTTCCGTGGAGGTAGGTATTGGATTGTGGATCATTTAACGTAGCCGGGCCATGGTGACTCGGGGGGGAACGAGCTACGGAAGCCCGGACGGGTCGAGCTAAGGAAGCCCGAAAGGGCCGAGCTATGTAAGCCCGGAAGGGCCGAGCTATGGAGGCCCGGAAGGAGTCGAGCTAAGGAAGCCCGGAAGGGCCGAGCTATGTAAGCCCGGAAGGGCCGGGCTATGGAGGCCCGGAAGGAGCCGAGCTATGGAGGCCCAGAAGGGCCGAGCTACGGAAGCCCGGAAGGACCGAGCTACGGAAGCCCGGAAGGGCCGAGCTATGGAAGCCTGGAAAGGGTCGAGCTACGGAAGCCCGGAAGGGCGAAGGGAGGAGGTCGGCCTTAGCCGCCTTGCACGGATATTGATGCAATAACGATTTTACCCCCCAACAAGAGACAACTTGAAGATTATAGCATAGCACTTGATAAAACTCCTATTAGATGTGATAACACAAGTGCAATTAATTTAACTAAAAATCCAATTCAACATTCAAGAACAAAACACATTGAAATTAGATATCACTTTATAAGAGAATATGTAGCTAATAATGAAATTTGTCTTGATTATGTTAATACTGAAGAACAATTAGCTGATATATTTACAAAACCCTTGAGTAAAGAGAGGTTTTGCTATCTTAGAGGTGAATTAGGGATTTGTGACCCTTTGGAATGATATTGAAACTCTAAGGTATGACTATCTAAATTTTTATTAATTTCTTAATATTCCTTTCATAATTTTAAGAATAAATTATCTAGTCATCTGAGCAATTTGTTCCTCTTATTACAAAGATTTTTTTTCAAAATTTTATTGAACCTATTTTGACAAGTTTCAGATGTTTGAATCTCAGTTATTTTTCTCTGAAACTGTCAGTGGAATCGACACCTCAGTTTGAGGAGTCGATACCTTATCTGTGTCGCTCTCGGTCCCTGACCTTGGAGCCGACACCCGTATAAGTGGAGCCGACTCCAGTTCGAGCACTGACTGTGTTAGCGATGTGGAGTCAACACCCGACTTTGCGGGAGTCGACACCTGGGGGTCCCAAATTGATTTTATTAGGGCAGAGTCGACACTTCGTCATTCCGTTCTTTTTCAATCCACTGACAAACTCTTCCCAAACTCTCTCAAAACCTCCCCAACTCAAATTCCACTCATTTCGAACCTTCCCAAGAATCTTAATGGCACCTAAGAGGAGAGAATCAGTGATTGGAGCGCCCATGACGACTGGGAAATGATCGGCGAGGCGACCCGTCCGCGAGCCATCTCCGAGCGAAGAATCTTCAACCCAATCGGACAATCCTAATCCTTCTTCCCCTCAGGTAGACACATTAGCTGGGAGAGTGATAACAATGGGTAGGAAAGTCGATTTTAAATTTTTTGAATCCGAGGGCTTTTCTATTGGGAATCAAATTAAAGAATTAGGCTGGGATAAGTTGTGCTCATTAGATGTTCCCACCTATCCTGCCCTTGTCAAAGAGTTCTACTTCAATCTTCGAGAGGTGATGGTGGAATCGTGAGTTCTGTCAGAGGCAAAAAAGTCCATCTCACATTTTAAAAACTAGGAAATCTTTTGAGCATTCCCATCACTGGATTGGCAGCCGACATACACAGTGAGAGGTCAGACGCCTTGTCAAGGATGTTAGGGAGAGCGGTTACAGAATTTGAAGAGGTTAGGGCTAACCAATTGCCCTTGGAATTGAGATTGCTTCACAATATTTGCAGCAGAATTTTATTTCCTAAAATCGGTCGATTTGAGTATGTCTCCGAGCGAGACATAGTTGTGATGGATAGTGTATTGACTGGTCAACCTATAAACTAGCTGCAATGATGATTTTTTATATGGCCAAAGCTGGAGGAAAAAGGAGATCGTCCCTACCCTATGGCATGGTTCTAACTATGGTTTTCAGAAGCCAAGGTGTTGTAATTTTGGATAATGAACCTTCCAAGAACCTCAGGCATACCGATTACTACAGTTTGGCTACCTTGCATCGGATGGGATTTATAAAGGTCAATGGGCATTGGGAAAGGAAAGGCAATTTGGATGAGAGAGCCCCTGAGCTTAGACCTTCTGCACCTTTTGTGGCTGGACCGTCTGTGAGGGTTCCCTCTCCACAGCCTAGCAGTCCGGTTCCTATTCCTATCCCTGCTCCTGCCTCTGCTCATGTTTCTGATCAGCCATCTACTTCATCAGTCGGATTTTCAGACTTTCAATTGGAGCAACTTAAAGGTTTACTTGCTGCTCAGAAAGATGAATTGAAGACTGAGTTTGATAATCATTTTATGAACTTAAGAGAGACTCTCTACTCATTGAATGATCGCATCAGTAAAATCGAGTCCACTCTTGGTTCATCTGCGGAATCTTTAACAACTGATCTAAAGAATATATTTGAAGAACTTAAGGATATCTGTGGAGATTCTAAAACTTACTCAAGATGCAATGCCGAGCTTCAAGATAAAATCATGACTGCTTGCTCTTTTGTTGATAGAAGATTAAAAGAATTTGTAGCAACTCAAAGTGATGGAATGGGAAAGATTTTAGATCATTTGCAAAGAATTATTAGATCCAATCTATGGTTTTTATGTAATGATGTAAAAGTTGTTGTTTGATGTTTCATTTTGAAATCTTGATGTAACAGTTGTTGTTTGTTGTTTCATTTTGAAATCTTAATGTAAAAGTGTTGTTTGATGTATAGTTTGATAATTGACAAAGTTCAGTTTCATTTTGTAACACTTGACTTCTTAATGCAATGAAATTATCTTTTCAGCTATCAATTTTAACACTTTACTTAACTTCTCTTAGTCTTTTTGTTGATTACAAAAAAGGGGGAGAAAGTTATGTCGTATATGCATTGATTATTAGTTAAGCATTGATTGGTATTTGATTGATATCAAGATATCTTGGATATGCACTAATTTAAATAAGCTTAAGTGAAAATTGATATAACTAAATTCCAAGTATCAACAAAAGGAAGAACAATTGTTAAATTGAACTTCATAGGGGGAGCTATCTTATTCAGGGGGAGCTTACCTGTGAGATCATATATTTGAAAATTTTGATTTAAGAATCCTATGCATATACTCAATGTTTTTATAATCATCAAAAAGGGGGAGATTGTTGACCCAATTATTGATTTTGATGATTAATAAAGGAATTGAGTATATTATTGTGTTATTGATGAATTTAACAAGTGTTTCAGGGCTTAAAAATATTTGTTTAATCAAAAGACATTTAGAAACGTATTTTGAATCAAGTGCCAAAGGTAAGTTTCAAAATTCAGAACCTGAAGTCGACACCTAGAAAGCCTGGAGCCGACCCCATGGCCAATCAAATATCTTTCTAATTTTTTGATACGGTCCGGAGCCGACACCCAGAGTTTCGGAGCCAACACTCAGAGTTTCAAAATCGACACTTACAGTGTCTGGAGCCGACTCTGACACAGGGACAGAACGTGTAATTTTTGACTACCTTAGAGCCAACACTTACAGTCTTTTGGAGCCGACACCTGACCATGGGAGCCGACACTTAACTTTTTTGGAGCCGACTCCTCGACAAACTCAGAACTTTCTATTTTTGGATAAACGACTTGGAGCCGACACCTGAAAAGTTGGAGCCGACTCCAACCTGTCAGAAACGGATTTTTAAAATGCCAGATCAGCTCAAACGATAATATTTCCTTTTCACCTAACTTCTAACGGATACATTTTGTTTGGAAAAACTTTCCAGGTACATTCCAACGGCTAGTTTTCTCACCAAAAATGGATTAAAGAAAATCTATAAAAAGGGGGAGAAAGCTCGTTTGAAAAATAACGGAAAAATCGGAACTAATACAAATAAAAAATCCGAGAAGTCTTGAGCCTGAAATCAAAGAGAAAAGCATCCAAGTTCAAATCCTTTCACTCCAAAAAGCTCAAAGAGAAATCCAAGGCGTTCAACTCAAAAATCGGAGGTTTTTGATTTTCCAACTTCTCATTTGCAACATCTGTGAAGAATGAAAGCTGAGGCCTGATTCAACATCTCCAAAGAGAAGAGGAAAAGAGAAAATCTCAAATCCAACCTACTTTAAATAGGCTTTTCTAAAACTTGTTTATTTACTTTGAATATTTGCTCATTTGAGGAGCTATTTGTCAATATAAACATTATTCTTTCTTGTTTTTACTAGTTCAATCAGGGGGATTGAATTAGTGGAGATAGTATACCTTGGGGCAAGCTAGATTAGCTTGAGTTTGGGTTTTGTGCTGGTGAGCCCGAGAAAAACCAGCTGGGTTCGTTGTGCACCCAGAAAACAACAAGTTTTGAGTTGTGATCTTGTAAAATAACTCGGCTGTAATCTAGTTGATTATAGTGTGGACCCAAGTGGAACTTGGGAGTGGACGTAGGTGTTGGATACACCGAACCACTATAAAATCATTGTGTTTACCGTACCTTAATTGTCTCTCTCTTTATCTCTTCATTTGTGATTGAAATCTATTCTGCACTTAATCTCAATAGTTTTAAAAGATTAAATTTTTTTTAGAACCCAATTCACCCCCTCTTGGGTTGCCATCTGGGCCAACAGTAACGTAAGGAGAGAAGCCGTTAAGGGACTCACTCCAGCTCATCCCAGCTATTACATTTAATCCCTCCATCTTTGCGTTGGAGCTCGATTCTGGGAGGAGCCCGAAACCACCAAGAGAAGGTCATGGAGCAGTCTAGAGGGGAGCTCGGAAGGCTGCGCAGAGATGGGAGCGGGAGCTGCACCAAGGAGCTGCAAGGAGGACCCATGCACGTCTTACGGCTACGTGCATGGCTTTTGCTGTCCCACCATGACGTTGCCCATTGTCCAATCAGAGTCGGGATGGAGAGCTCAGGGCCGGAGTTGTCGGGAGATAAGTCCAAGCCGGGTAAGGCTGTGGAGGTCGGGATGATGCCAGGGAGGCTACCATGGAATCTGAATGGCTGGGAGAGGACGGAGCAACCACGGACGAATCGTCTGTGGCCAGGGAGGAAGCAGAGCCAAGCCACGGACGAAACATGCATGCAGCCTCATGCATGTAACGCTCCTCCCTCCATTTGTGACTATTAAGTGCATGTACGTCTTATGCACGCGAGCCTTACCCAACCCAAGCCGGGACGAGAGTTGGGAGGGAAATGGAGCTGACTGAGACGGTTGGGAGCCATGACGTCTGGAGTCGGGAGTCCGAGGAAGACAGGACTGTCATAGAGGACTTGGCTGTTGAAGAACAGAGCTGGGGGCCCTGGGGCCGCAAGCTGCGGTGCTGGCGCTGAGAGCAGCTGCGGAGGACCTGGGGGCCGCCGTCAGGGGCCATCATGGACGTGGGAGCCGTCGAGGATGAGCAGCCTCTGTGGGAGAGTCCACCGTGGAGGGCTCGTCCATTGAGGATGAGAGAGGACGAGTGGAGCCGCTGCGAAAGGGGCCAGAGGCTGCTGTGGATTTGGGAGTCGCCGAGGAGGACCTGGAGATCGTTGTGAGTGGCCGTCGAGGATGAGCAGCCGCTGTGGAGAGGCCGCCGTGAGGGCTGTTCAAGATGACTCGGCCGTTGAGGCCATTCCAAAATGTTGTTGGGCTCTGGATGTGGCCGAGATAAAGTTGAGTCGAAGCGGAGAGCCTGGGACGAGGTGACCCCTTTTTTTCCCTCACGCTTCTCTCGTGCTCTCTTATCAGAGCTATTCGGAATCCCCCCCTTTTCCCCGGCTACCAAGGCTGTTGAGAACAACTAGGATAGGCCATTGATAATAGAATGTCACATCCAATAGAACGAGACCAGAATATCGTGCTTGATTTGAGAAGGCCATTTCAAGAACAAACTGCCGCTCATGGGCTTGTTAACTGGCCCCATCAGATGCCCCCCACACTTTTTGAGCTTGGTTAATGCACGATATACATGCTCAAGAAGTGTAAAATTTTAGGCAGTTTTGAGATCAAGTTACCTGTCACTCAAAAGTATCGTATGCTAAGTTTTGGGGGGTGCTCGTTAACTAACCGGCGAGACAAAAATAAAACTGATGGAGCTCGGCTGCAATAAAATTGCTGAGGTTGATAGAGCCATCGGGGCAGAACAATAGAGCCGCTAAGGCTGAGGTTGTATGAGGCAGCAGAGTACCAAGGCCAAGGTGGCCGAGGCCGAGGCCAAGGTGACTGGAACCGAGGCCGAGGCCAAGATGGCCGAGGCCAACTAGGATCGAGGCCGAGGCCGAGGTGGCCAAGCGGAGGCCGACTGGGGTGGAGGCCGACTAGGACCAAGGCCGAGGCCGAGGTGGCCGAGCGGAGGCCGACTGGGGCGGAGGCCGACTGGGACCAAGGCCGAGGCCAAGCGGAGGCCGAGGCCGACTAGGACCGAGGCCGAGGCCAAGGTGGCCGAGTGGAGGCCGACTGGGACCGAGGCCGAGGCCGAGGTGGCCAAGCGGGATGGAATGATGTTGGGGTAGGGCCGACTTCTTCTTCTCTTTGCGGTGCCTTGTGTACACATATTCACGTTTCCCTTGATTGGCAGCCGGCAGTCCTCTTCCGATGCGGAGCCCGGAAGCAGATGCTCGTTAACTGTAAGTTGGAGAGTTGGTTTCTCCTGTGAGTTGTCTTTGGGGCTTCTTGATGGCTGAAACTAACCAGCGATATGTTGCAAGTGTATAATTTAAATAAGGGTATTACCCGATTGGCCATTAGCCGCTGATACAGAGTTGAAACCGCTGAGGCTAAAACAAAGCCATTGAGGCTGTGATGAAGCCGCTGAGGCAAAGTTGAGGCTATCGAGAGCCTTTTGAACCCCGAAAGGTGACCCGAGAGTCGCTGGGATGGGACCATGCTTGAGAGCCTTTAACCCCGGAGGGTGACATGAGAGTTGAGTGTCGTCAGGTGCCTTTTAACCCCGGAGGGTAACCTGAGGGTGCTTGGACCAGGCTCAAGTGCCTTTTAACCCCGGAGGGTGACCTGAGAGTTGAGAGTCGTCATGTGCCTTTTAACCCCGGAGGGTAACCTGAGGGTGCTTGGACCAGGCTCAGGTGCCTTTTAACCCCGGAGGGTGACCTGAGAGTTGAGAGTCGTCAGGTGCCTTTTTAACCCCGGAGGGTGACCTGAGGGTGCTTGGACTAGGCTCAGGTGCCTTTTAACCTCGGAGGGTGACCTGAGAGTTGAGAGCCGTCATGTGCCTTTTAACCCCGAAGGGTGACCTGAGGGTGCTTGGACCAGGCTCAGGTGCCTTTTAACCCCGGAGGGTGACCTAGAGTTGAGAGTCGTCGGGTGCCTTTTAACCCCGGAAGGTGACCTAAGGGTGCTTGGACCCGGCTCAGGTGCCTTTTAACCCCGAGGGTGACCTAAGAGTTGAGAGTCGTCAGGTGCCTTTAACCCCAAAGGGTGACCTGAGGGTGCTTGGACCAGGCTCAGATGCCTTTTAACCCCGGAGGGTGACCTGAGGGTGCTTGGACCAGGCTCAGGTGCCTTTTAACCCCGGAGGGTGACCTAAGAGTTGAGAGTCATCAGGTGCCTTTTTAACCCCGAAGGGTGACCTGAGGGTGCTTGGACCAGGCTCAGGTGCCTTTTAACCCCGGAGGGTGACCTGAGGGTGCTTGGACTAGGCTCATGTGCCTTTTAACCCCGGAGGGTGACCTGAGAGTTGAGATTCGTCAAGTGCCTTTTTAACCCCGAAGGGTGATCTGAGGGAGCTTAGACCAGGTTTAGGTGCCTTTTAACCTCGGAGGGTGACCTAAGAGTTGAGAGTCGTCATGTGCTTTTTTAACCCCGGAGGGTAACCTGAGGGTGCTTAGACCAAGCTCAAGTACCTTTTAACCCCGGAGGGTGACTTGAGAGTTAAGAGTCGTCAGGTGCCTTTTTATTTGCACCAACGATCTTTGCTGCCAGCGTTGGAGTCAGTCTTTGGGCTTTGGTGCCGAGCTAGCCTCGGGCTTTGGTGCCGACGCGAAGTCGAGCTTCGGTGCCGACCGAAGTCAGGCTTGAGTGCCGACGCAGAGCCGGGATTGAGTGCCGATGCGGAGTCGGGCTTCGGTGCCGACGCTAAGTCGGGCTTGAGTGCCGACGCGGAGTCGATCTTAGGTGCCGACACAAAGCCGCGCTTGAGTGCCGAGGGGAGACTCGGGCTGAGTGCCAACGCGGAGTCAGGCTTCCGGTGCCGACGCTGAGTTGGGCTTGAGTGCCGACGCAGAGTCAGGCTTAGGTGCCGACACGGAGCCGGGCTTGGATGCCGACGCAGAGCTGGGCTTTTGGTGCCGAGGGGAGACTCGGGCTTGTTGCCGACGCGGAGTCGGGCTTGGATGCCGACGCGGAGCCGGGCTTTTGGTACCGAGGGGAGACTCGGGTTTGTATGCCGACGCGGAGTCGGGCTTAGATGCCGACATGGAGCCGGGCTTCTGGTGCCGAGGGGAGACTCGGGCTTGTTGCCGATGCGGAGCCGGGCCTGGATGCCGATGCGGAGCTGGGCATGGATGCCGACGCAGAGCCGGGCTTCTGGTGCCGAGGGGAGACTCAGGCTTGTATGCCAACGCGGAGTCGGGCTTAGATGCCGATGCGGAGCTAGGCTTCTAGTGCCGAGGGAAGACTCAGGCTTGTATGCCGATGCGAAGTCGGGCTTGGATACTGACGCGGAGTCGGGCTTCTAGTGCCGAGGGGATGATGGGAATTTTGGGATGCTTGAAGGTATGCTTTTCATAAACTTTAATCATTTTGAAAAACAAACATCGCCAAAAGCCCTAATTTCCAAGATCGCCTTTATGCAGTTCAAAAAGTAAATCAATTAAAATCTAAAATAAAAGGAGTAAGAAAAATACCTGGATTGCTAAATCCAATAATCTCCAAGAGGCACACAAGTGTATGCCCTCCAAAGGTGATCCACACGAGAATTAATTTAAAGAAGCACTCCTATTTGCTTGCTAGAACCTTCCTGGTAGCCTTTTTATCATATGCAGCCTTTTAATGCCTCTTTGGACTTTCTCCTCTTCAAAAGCTTTCTAAAAGCTTTCCAACAAGCCTCTACACACTCTAATAGCCTTTCTCTATCTCAACTTAGGGCCTTGTCTTAATATGATAGTGACTTTAAGACAAGGGGAGAAGAACAGGGGAGAAGAAAGGGCTTATGGGCTCACTGTTTTCTCTTTCTTTTTTCTATTCTCAGAATCTCATCTGCTGCCCCCTTTAAATAGAAACGAAGGGGCAGCAATGAGAGGCATTGGATGGAGAAAAAGGGCGCCATCCAAGAGGCATGAAGAAAGGGTGGAGACGTTTTACGTGAGGAGCGCTTCTATCCGCTCCGAGGGGGCGCAAAGGGTCCTAGGGGTCTTCGGTTCAAACCCCACCAAGTACATATTAAATATTTAATTTATTAAATTATTTTATTAATAAATTTAAATGATATTTAATAAATTAAACTCATTTAAATTCGAAATAAAATGGTTCAAACAAGGACTAAGGCCCTGGGTCAACCCAGACTAACCTAGTCAATCCAAACTAACCAAATCAGGCTAAAATTCGAATCCAATTCGAATTTGATCATCATAAAAAATCTAAAAAAATCCCATAAATTTAGATTAAACTCTAGATAGGCTGCCCAACACATGGCTAATGTTAATTTAAATCCAACTTAAATTTATTAGCCTAATCAGCAAGCAAATGGACCTAAACAGATTAAGTCAGGAGCTCGGGTTAGCCCACATATGCTAGTATGCGATCTTGGCCAACCAATTAGGATCCAAAAATCCTAATAAAAATATTTTCAACTTCTTCAATTAATTCTCTTTTGTGTGTGACCCTCTGGGTTCCTCATCTAGCCAACAGTAGGTTTTTGATTTAGCCCGATTATGTATCCGACTATCTGAACAGGTCAAATCAGGCTAACTTAAACTGTCAATCTGGACCAACCTTCAAATTGACTTATGAAATCAATCTAATTGATTTATAAAAACCTACAAGACAAGATTGGCATCTAGCAATGTGTCATGCCTACCAAGAGATGAGAAATTTGATAGAAATTATCAAAATACCCTTTAGTGGCAAGTTACCATGCAATTCAATCCTTCGATATTTCTTTATCCCGATTAAGTTATGGGCATGGATAAATGTCAAACCCTCGTACTTAATCCATTTGAATCTCTAATCATTAATGAAGACTCAACCGATGATAAATAAGAAAACCTTTTCTAATTTCATCATACTTTGATCAAAGATTTTCTGAGTCAACATTTGATGAGATTACTTGGGATAAATACTCCTCTTACTAGGAGTCATCGATTCCTTGTTGACCTACTCATTACCTTCATACACAATCCTTCATATCTAGCATCACCCCGTACATAACCTTTTGTTATGAATGAATATGAACCAAAATATGGATTCATGTGCACAAGATACTATGGTGGTCTCAGGTCTAAGGATTACTTGCACAACTCCCACTTAGAGAACAATCTATTATGACAAGTAAGTAAAACTTCCATTTGATGTTCTCCTATCGGATCAATTCAGTGAAATCATAACCTAATGAGCACCCACATCTTTGTAGTAGTGTCCCTATACAAGTGGTCATGAGACCAACCACCCTTACAATCGAGCATACATAAGATGTGCTAGTCTATCCGGATTCATCGATCCCCAAATCGATGATCCTATGACTAGGAATATTCTAGATTAGGGTTTATAGGTTTTAGGTCTCACTGTTATCTTTGTAACCCTAAAAACATTGCCCTATTCTATGGGGTTCATCATAAAAAATATAAGACACAGCATATGATGAAATATAAAATTATCTCTATTATCATTCTTGAGTTGAGAGAAATTATAAATTTTGCCACTGATACAATAATTGTGATTGGCTTTCAGGGTATAATTCTTTTAGGGGAGACTCGGGCTTCTTGCCGACGCGGAGCCGGGCCTGGATGCCAACGCGTAGCTAGGCCTGGATGCTGACGTGGAGTCGGGCTTGTATGCCGATGTGGAGTCGGGCTTGGAGACGTTAACACGAGGTTGGTCTTGAATGCCGATACAGAGTCGATCTTCCCTGCGTGACATTTTTAAGTATCAATGAAAGAAATAATCTTAAGTGCAGTGTACTTAACTCTTGCGGCACCCTTGCTTTCCTTATGCGGACTTAAGCGCTTCCACCCTCTGGTGGTCTGCCCTCCAGGGAGTCAAGTTGGTTGGAGTGGGGGTACTACTGCCCTTACTTGGGCCTTCCTCTGCGTCACCGTCCGTATGAGAGAAGGCTGCTTCGGCGGTGAGTGATGGCTCTCTGAGCTTTATGATGGTGGACCTCTTGCTAAGGAGATTCTTGATAGGATAAAGGACGGCGGGCTTGAGCAATGGCCAAAGAGCGAGTGGAAGCTTTTGCTCGTTGTTGCGTGGTCATGAGACATTGCCTCCGAAGCTTTTACTTAGCTTGTTGAAGGTGCCCCCCAGCGCAACTGGTGAAAGCTTCGCGGATTCTTGTCATCACCATCTTCACGATCCATCATTTTGATAAAAAGGGGATGAGGATCTGCATACCAGCATCGCTGACTCGCCCCTACCTGGGGTGCCAATCTGTTGCTACCAAATCACTTGTGATGAGCGTTGGGTGAACTGAGGTCTCCATGGGCCTTCAGAAATACAAAGAGGTCGACTTCTTTCTCTGAAAACCTGCAAAAAAGTTTCGGACCGATGGTTCCGACAGGGATCCTCCGACACTCAAGTTAGCGATTAGGAGACCAGGAATTTAGATGAGATAGTAAAGGTTGAGTTTTCCTCCTCATTGTGAATCGGGGTCTTTATATACCTTTTCGAAAGTCCCTCTTACCTTTGAGGATAACCGTCGGATCATGCCTTCCATCAAGATCGGCTTCGTTAATGGTAGGTGGGCGAATAGCTGCTAAAATATCGATAACTGCATGCGACTTTATGGATCCCTACCTTGGAACGGAGTCGGGAGGCATAGCTGGAGCTGGGAAAAGATGATGCCAGCAAGAAAGAGGCGAGTATGGGCCCCTGCCTCGAAGTAGAAGCAAGGGCCAGAGGTCACCGCGGACGAGGCCATCGAGCCCGCTGAGTACGGGGCTGCTGGGGCATGGAGTCTGGAGGTAGCTGGGAACGAGCAAGACGGCTGGGAGCAGGCGCCTGGGACGAGGACGAAGCCGGATCTGTCTGGTTCCGTTCGCGGGAGGTCGGGATGGATCACCAGAGCTCGTGGCTCTTGCCGGAGCCCGAGGTGCAGCCGACTGTCAGCCACCCGGGGCCTCGGAGCAGAGACGAAGCCTCTGCCTCGGAGCGGAGCTGGGAGGCATATCAAGGCTGAGTCGACAACCGAGAGCATGGAAACGCTTGCCTTGACCTTCATCTCCCAAGCCAGCTCTAATCATGCCAAGAGGGGCCAACGTAGCTGGCATAAAACGCCTTAATGCCTGCCATAAATACATGCATGCAGGAAATTCCCAGGTAAGCCGTTAAGGGACTCTCTCCAGCTCATCCCGGCTATTACATTTAATCCCTCCATCTTTGCTTTGGAGCTCGATTCTGGGAGGAGCTCGAGGACGGAGCAGCCATGGCTGTGAAGGTCGGGATGATGCCAGGGAGGCTACCATGGAATCTGAATGGCTGGGAGAGGACGGAGCAGCCACGGACGATCGTCCGTGGCCGGGGAGGAAGCGGAGCCAAGCCACGGACGGAGGTCGGATGAGTCGCCTGGAACATGCATGCAGCCTCATGCATGTAACGCTCCTCCCTCCATTTGTGACTATTAAGTGCATGTACGTCTTATGCACGCGAGCCTTACCCAACCCAGGCCGGGACGAGAGTTGGGAGGGAAATGGAGCTGACTGAGACGGCTGGGACACGTGACGTCTGGAGTCGGGAGTCCGAGGAAGACAGGACTGTCACGGAGGACTTGGCCGTTGAAGAACAGAGCTGGGGCCCTGGGGTGCTGGCGCTGAGAGCCGCTGCGGAGGACCTGGAGGCCGCCGTCAGGGGCCATCGTGGACGTGGGAGCCGCCGAGGATGAGCAGCCTCTGTGGGAGAGTCCGCCGTGGAGGGCTCGTCCGTTGAGGACGAGTGGAGCCGCTGTGAAAGGGGCCAGGGGCCGCTGTGGATTTGGGAGTCGCCGATTTAGGAGTCGCCGAGGAGGATCTGGAGACCGTTGTGAGTGGCCATCGAGGATGAGCAGCCGTTGTGGGAGAGGCCGCCGTGGAGGGCTGTTCAAGATGACTTGGTCGGAGGGCTGTTCAAGATGACTTGGTCGTTGAGGCCATTTCAGAATGTTGTTGGGCTCTGAATGCGGCCGAGATAAAGTTGAGTCGAGGCGGAGAGCCTGGACGAGGTGACCCCTTTTTTTCCCTCACGCTTCTCTCGTGCTCTCTTATCAGAGCTATCAAGAATCCCTCTCCTTTTCCCCGGCTGTCCAGGACTGTTGAGAACAACTAGGAAAGGCCGTTGAGAATAAAATGTCACATCCAATGAAGGAGATCATATCATGCTTGATTTGAGAAGGTTGTTTCAAGAATAAACTATCGCTCATGAGCTTATTAATTGATTTTATCATTAATTAAATAAAAAAAAATAAATAAATAAGATAAAGATAAACTAAAGGTTCTATCCACATGGCAGACCTGAAAGATGTCCGAGCATGGGTCTGAAATATTTCTTTGTCCCGATATATAGTTCTTTAAAATTAGAATAATGAGGCGATGGAATGGAAGTGGTACCATAACGAAGGACACTTGCTGGCGTGAATCACGTGAAAGGAAACTTTAAACTTTGCAGAGATGTGTTCGGGGCCCAGGTAGCCTACCTACCAGGAAAGAAAAGGCTTTTGAACACATGGATTATAACTATATATATATATATATATATATATATATATATATATATGGCTTAATATCATTGATAGGATAACAAGGATACGATTTTAAGTTTTCAGTGTATCGTGCATTAATATTAATATTTTAAAAATTAAATTGAATAACGAACCAATTTAACATTTGGATCGTAGGTCAATCGGTTCGATTGAATGAATCGATTTGATCGGACCGAATAATATTATAATTAAATTTTAATTTAATAATATAAAATAATAAAATTTAAATATAATTTAAATAAAAAAATTAAAAAAAATCTAAAAATCGGGTTGGACCGGTTGAAACTCTGTTGATTCAATGGATTTTTTCGGTTTTTATCGAATCATATAAAAGTCAACTTTAATAATAAAATCGGACCAGACTGATGACCGATTCTCCGTTGGACCGGTTGGATCGGCCGGTCGATCCGATTTTCAAAACATTGATTAATACCAATTCAGCCTTTTTAAAAAAATATATACGAAGACCAAAATATCATTTTCCTTCAGTCTACCTCTACCGTCATCTTGCTTGGATTTTACTAATGAAAAACTCTTTTTGATTCTAAAGCACTCTTTCTAACTCTAACTTTTGGGTATAAGGAATCAGTCCAAGATTGAAGCAAGATTCTCTTTCAATCTGAAATATACTTTGAGAGTTCGGTCGGAGGAATTAGTTTTCGAATGGTGATATCAGCTTCTGAAAAATTGCTCTGAAAAGTATTCTGAGTTTCGGGTATAAAGAAATAGTTTTGGTTCGAGATTGGAATAAGTCACTGTAGACTTCTTCAATAACTTTAGAAAAAAAAGGTCATCTCCAACAAAAAGTAAAAATCCCTTCACTGCTTATGCATCTTTTTATAAT
Source organism: Calamus simplicifolius (assembly GCA_900491605.1). NCBI lineage: Eukaryota > Viridiplantae > Streptophyta > Magnoliopsida > Arecales > Arecaceae > Calamus > Calamus simplicifolius. The sequence continues at coordinate 110,024 of UESW01004310.1, forward strand.
TTATTTATTACACCAACTGTTTTGGTAGTTAAAGAAAGTTAATGCATTAAAAAATATATAATACTCATTTAGCATTCGTGGCATATTATGACATTCTAGAAGTCATAACTTAGTCCATAAGTGATAGATATTTTTGCTAGGAGGGTCAATATCTTTAATTTCATTCTTTCTGCATGGATGTCATAATCTTTTAACGAGGGTGTCATACTTTTTGAATTAGGGCATCATAATCCTATTTTAGCCTATATCAATAATTTTCTAACATCCATGGCATGTTATAAAACTCTAAGAGTCGTAAACCAAGCCATGTATGATAGATATTCTAGGTTTTAGGGATTGGAACATAAACCTTAACGTTTTCTGAATAGGTGTTGTAATTTTACAACTTGGGTGTTATGATTTTTTTCGATTTATATCAAAAATCTTCCTGAGTTATCTGAATCCTTTACCTTAACATTTTCTGAATGTGTGTCATAGGTTTCTAATTAGAGTGTCATAATTTTATAACTGTGGTGTCGTAATTTTTTTGCTTATATCAAAAATCTTCTTGGCGTGTCAGGATCTTTGCCTTGATGTTTTCTGAATGGATGTTGTAGGTTTCTAGCTAGGGAGTTATGATTTTATACCTGGGGTGTCACAATTTTTTTTCGGCTTATATTAGAAATCTTTCTGGAGTGTCTGGATCCTTTACTTTAATGTTTTATGAATAGGTATCATAGGTTTCTAATTAGAGTGTCATATATAATTTTAAAACTAAGGTGTCATAATTTTTTTGGCCTATATCAATAATCTTCTAGCATTCATGCAATGTTATGACACATAAGGAGTCATAATCCAAACCATGTATGACAGGTATTTTAAGTATTAGGGGATGAAACATCTGCCTTAACATTTTTTGAATGAGTGTCGTAGGTTTTTAACTAGAGTGGTATAATTTTATAACTGAGGTGTCATAATTTTTTTTGGCCTATATAAGTAATGTTCTAGCATTCATGGCATATTATAATATTCTGAAGTCATAACTCAATCCTAAAGTGATGAGTATTCCTTGTAGGAGGGTTAATACCTTTAGTTTCATGTTTTTTGCAAGAATATCATAATCTTTTAACAAGGGTGTTATAATTTTTGAACAAGGATGTCATAATCCTATTTTGGTTTATATCAGTAATCTTCTAGCATTCGTGGCATGCTATGATATACAAAGAGTCATAATCCAAGCCACATATGATAGATGTTCCAAGTATTAGGGAATGAAACCTTTGCCTTAACGTTTTCTAAATGGGTATAGTAGATTTTTAACTAGGATGTTATAATTTTATAACTAAGGTGTCATAATTTTTTTTTGGCCTATATCTGTAATCTTCTAACATTTGTGGGATGTTATGACATTCTGTAAGTCATAACTCAGTCCTGAAGCGATGAGTATTCCTGGTAGGAGGGGTTAATGCCTTTATTTTAAATGTCATAATCTTTTAACTAGGGTGTTATAATTTTTGAACTAAGGTGTCATAATCCAGTTTTAGCCTATATTAGTAATCTTCTAGAATTCGTGGCATATTATGAAAACAAGGGAGTCATAATCAAAGCCATTCATGATAGGTATTTTAAATATTAGGGGATGGAACCTTTACCTTAACGTTTTCTGAATGGGCGTCATAGGTGTTGACCTCATATTGATTTTAATGATTACAAAGCAATTAAGTATGGTACTAATGTGTTAGCTTTGAAGACAAAGATCATTACAGGAAAATACAATTTACCTAGAAGAATGAGAAGAGTTCTCAAAGTTCAAACTAAAAGAATAAATCCAAGGAAGTCATCTCAAATTTCTACAAGCCCAAAGAAAGGTATTGCAAAGGTAAAATAAAGGTAATGTGGTTATATTTTTCTAAGGCCAAATATTTTTAAGAGTTTTCATTCTCTTAAAAAGAACTTATGTTTCAATGGACTCATGCTTTCAAAAGAGTATTTATCTTCGATTGAATTCTTGTGCTAAAGTTATTTTTCAAGGTATGAGACTATAGTCTTGATTTCTAAGTCCAAAAATATTCTCAAATAAGCTAATGGATTTGTATTTCAAATGTTCATTCATTTCTCAAATGACCAAAATTATCTTTGGACAAATACCCTTGTCAAAGTTTTATTCTAAAGCTTTGGTAAATCAATTCAGCCATCCCCAAGTTGATTGAAGCCTTTGAAATCCACTTCAATCAACTCCCCAGCCATCTGAACTCCTTTTTGAGTGAATGATTTTGTTCTTCAGCCTACTGGAAGTAAATCCAGCAGACTGGAATGCAAAGAAAAAGGATTGCTTTTGTTCTTCAGTCGACTAGAAGTTTTTTCTAGCCAACTTAGGCTTTTCTTCTTTTAGGAAAGACAGAGAGCTCTTTGGATCTAGTTGACTGGAATTAGCTCCAGTCAACTAAAATGCTTTCTTTTCTTGGATTAGCTGAACACTATTTGGATTTAGTCGACTGGAAATGGCTGCAGTCAACTGGATAAGATTCTCTTTTGGGAAAGGGCCAAAAGCTTTTTCGTTTAAGCCAACTGGAGGTTTTGTTTAGCCAACTGAAATGCATTTTCTTTTTGGAAGAGACAAAGAGTCCTTCGGATCTAGTTGACTGAAAGTGTTTTCCAGCCGACTGATGCCTTATTCTTTCTTTGATTGGCAGAGACCTCTTTGCATCTAGTCGACTGGAATTAGCTCCAGTCAACTGGATTGATTTTCTCTCATGGAAATGGCCGATCAACTCTTTCTTCTAGTCGACTGGAAGTGCCTCCAGCCGATTGGAATGAACTCCATTCTTCCCTTGGCTACTTCTTGATTCTAGTTGACTGAAATTTCTTTCAGCCGACTGGAATGGGCTCTTTCTGGGAGTTGACCAAAAGCCTCTTCGATCTAGCCAACTGGAGCTTGCTTTTGGTTGACTGGAGCCAATGAAATTTCTTCAACGGCTAGTTCTGGTTTTTCGTTTGCTTCCTTTTTTTATCCTATCTTTTCCCAACGGTTTTAAATGGCTAGATTTTTGAAATGGTTGTATAAATACTTCCTCTAACAATGTTTTTGCAGGGGATTAGAATGTGAAAAGTAGATAAGAAATCATGTGAAAATAGAGTAAAAATCTTATTGAAATCTTTGTGAGAAGTTATTATAAAAGAGAAGAGTAGTTGTTAAGCTTTCATTTGAGAATCAATATAAGAATTATTGGAGTGTTTATTCAAAGGGTTGATAGCATTTAAAGAAAGATCCGGTGCATTCAAAAGCTTATAAGGAGAAGTTTTAAATTTATTGAAGGCATCATCCAAAGCTCCAACAACCACAAGAAGGCTTCGTTCATTCCTCAAAGCTCATCCCAAGGAAGAAGCCAAAAGCTCCAAATTTGTAAAGTGATCTTTCATTGTTTTATTTGCTCATTTTAGGAGCTTCTTGTAATTAAACCTTGCTATTCTTGTGTTTGATTGAAAGGCCCCCTTGTGCCTGTGAAATAAGAGGCTAGCCCGGAAGGCAAGGTTGTGTAAGGCCACCTTGTGCCCGTAAACAAGAAGACTAGCCCGGAAAGCTAGGTGTAAGGCTTCCTTGTGCCTAGAAACAGCTTGCTAGCCAGGTTGGCTAGGGTGATAGTAAAAATTCTCAAGGGATTCTTGGAGAGTGGATGTAGCTGCTGGGTTTGGCACTAAACCATTATAAAACTTCTTGTGTTTGTGATAGTCTCTATTATCTCTTCACTTCACCTCACATCACTTGCAATCAAATTCTAATTTCTGTTAAGTGCACATATTTGCTAAATAATTTTAAGAAACCCAATTCATCCTTCCTCTTGGGTTGCTACGTCTGGGCAACAAGTGGTATAAAAGCAAATGCTCTTTATTTTCAGCTGTAAAAAGCTTGGAGCCAAAGATCATTAGCGATCCAAATGGGTTCAGTTTTGACTGAAGGACAGTCAACTAATAGACCATCTTTGTTTAATCACACAAATTACACTTATTGGAAAACACAAATAAAATTTTTTATTCAAGCACTTGACAATAATTTATGGAGTATCATAGTCAACGGACCTCACACACCCACTATTAAATCTAATCGTATTGATATTCCTAAATTTAAAATGAAATGGGATGTGCATGATAAGAAGATGGCTTAGCTGAATGCTAAAGCCATGAATGTATTATATTGCTCTTTGTATGCCAATGAATTTAATCATAATTCTACATGCATATCTGCTAAGAAAATATGGGATAGACTTGAAGTTATCCTGAGAGTACCAATCAAGTCAAAGAATCTAAAATAAATATGCTTGTGCATGAGCATGAATTGTTTAAAATGGAATCTTATGAAAGTATTGCTGATATGTTCACAAGATTCACTAACATTATTAATGGGCTAAAAAGCCTTGAAAAATCCTATACTAATGGTGATCTTGTGAGAAAAATTTTGAGATCCTTGCCTAGGTCTTGAAAGGCCAAAGTCATTGCAATACAAGAAGCCAAGGACCTCAACACTCTATCTCTTGAAGAATTGGTTGGATCGCTAATGACTCATGAGCTACAACAAAGACAACATTATAATGAAAATGAGTCCAAAAAGAAGAGGATGTTGGCACTAAAGTGTGCCACCCAAAAGGATGAGAATGAGGGCTCCTCAAGTGAAAGTGATGAGGATAATGATCTAGCTCTTATTACAAGGAAGTTTAAGAAATTCATAAGAAAGAAATTTGAAGGAAGAAAGAGGCCATTAATGAAAGGAGAGCCAAGTAAAAAAAAGAAAATGAAGCAATTTGTTATAAATGCAATAAGCTAGGACACTACAAGTCATATTGTTTATATCTAAAGAAAGGTCCTAAGAAATTCAAAATGAAGGCTATGGTAGCAACATGGAGCGATAGTGATGCATCAAGCTCTAAAGAAGATAAGAAGAATAAAGAAGAAATTAAATCTTTGTTTCATGGCAGATAATGGAGAGGTAAGTCCTAGTTTTTTAGATGATTTTACATTCAATGAATTGTATAGTGCATTTATGAATTAATTGATGATTTTGTAAATCTTAGTTCAAAAATAAAGATTTAAAAAATCAAGCTCAAAATTTTACTTTAGAAAAGAACAAACTATTAAAAGAAATAAAGTTTTACTACAAGAAAACAAGAATTTGAAAACTGAAGTTGAGCAACTTAAACCCTTAATAGATAAATTTACCTTAAGTTCTACTAAACTTAACATGATTCTTGGTAATCAAAGAGTTGTTTTTAACAAATCTAGCTTAGGATACAATCCACTAAGAAAATAAAAATTCTTAAAAAATATTTTTATCTCACAAAATAATTTTTCTAATATTACTTGTTTTAAATGTGGTTTGAAAGGTCATAAGTCATATGCATGCAATAATATTTAAAATATATGGGTTCCAAAAGGAACTATTTTAGCTAACCCTGTCAGCTCCCCCTTTCCTCTGGGACAACTAACAGCAACCCTGTGCACCTATGGTAATCAAATAGAGTTCTACTAGCCTTTATGTAGCGCTCCATAACGACATAGGAAACTCCAATGGATTATCACAAGCAGTAGACACTCGAAAATACGTCCTATTAAAAACCTTTTATTTTCTGCTCAAATATACATATACATCACCATAATTATCATTTCAATATTTTTTACATTATTTTACTCAAATAAAAATCTTTACTATAACATTCTTAGGCAGTTCATTAGATCACATTCACAATCGATAATAAAATTATAAGTACATACATTATACTCATAATTCCCTTCAAACACAAGTCTTTCATTCATATCCAAATAAGTCTCTGATTCCGTTAATCCTTTGATCCTGCCAGATGAGCTCACTGATCTGAAAGTAAATATCAATCATAGATGGGTGAGACCTAAGTCCCAGTGACTGAGTTGGTGTAGGGGTGACTTTTATGTTTATGTATATATCAAAGCCATGTATGATAGGTATTCCAGGTATTAAGGGATGGAACCTTTCCCTTAATGTTTTTTGAATGGGTATCGTAGGTGTTGACCTCATATTGATTTTGATGATTACAAAGTAATTAAGTATGGTACTAATATATTTACTTTGAAGGCAAAGATCATTACAGAAAAATACAATTTACCTAGAACAAGGAGAAGACTTCTCAAAGTTCAAACTTAAAGAATAAATCCAAGAAAGTCATCTCAAATTCTATAAGCCCAAAGAAAGGTATTACGAAGGTAAAATGAAGGGAATGTTGTTATATTTTTTCAAGACCAAATATTTTCAAGAGTGTTCATTCTCTTACAAAAAACTTATGTTTCACTGGACTCATGCTTTCAAAAGAGTATTTATCTTTGATTGAGTTCTTGTGCTAAAGTTATTTTTCAAGGTATGAGACAACTATAGTCTTGATTTCTAAGTCCAAAAATATTCTCAAATGAACCAATGGATTTGTATTTCAAATGTTCATTCATTTCTCAAATGACCAAAATTATCTTTGGACAAATATCCTTGTCAAAGTTTTATTTTAAAGCTTTGGTAAATCAATTCAGCCATCCCCCCAATTGACTGAAGCCTTTGAAATCCACTTCAATCAACTCCCCAGCCATCTGAACCCCTTTTTGAGTGAATGATTTTGTTCTTCAGCTAACTGGAAGAAAATCCAGCCAACTAGAATATAAAGAAAAAGGATTGCTTTTGTTCTTCAGCCGACTAGAAGCGTTTTCTATACGACTGAGGCTTTTCTTCTTTTTGGAAAGACAGAGAGTTCTTTGGATCTAGTTGATTGGAATTGACTCCAATCAACTGAAATGCTTTCTTTCCTTGGATTGGCTGAACACTATTTGAATATAGTTGACTTGAATTGGCTATAGTCAACTGGATTGGATTCTCTTTTGGGAAAGGGCCGAAAGCTTTTTCATTCCAGCCGACTGGAGGTTTTGTTTAGTCAACTAGAATGCATTTTCTTTTTGGAAGAGACAGAGAGTCCTTTGGATCTAGTTGACTGGAAGTGTTTTTCAGCCGACTGAGGCCTTATTCTTTCTTTAATTGGCAGAGACCTCTTTGCATCTAGTCAACTAAAATTAGCTCTAGTCAACTGGATTGATTTTCTCTCATGGAAATGGCTGATCAACTCTTGCTTCTAGTTGACTGGAAGTGTCTCCAATCGACTGAAATTTATTTCAGCTGATTGGAATGGGCTCTTTCTGGGAGTTGACCGAAAGCCTCTTCGATCTAGCCGACTGGAGCTTGCTTTTGGTCGACTCGAGCCAATGAAATTTCTTCAACGGCTAGTTCTGGTTTTTCGTTTGCTTCTTATGTTTTATCCTATCTTTTCCCAACAGTTTTGAATGGCTAGATTTTTGAAATGGTTGTATAAATACTTTCTCTAATAGTGTTTTTGCAGGGGATTAGAAAGTGAAAAATAAGAAGAAAATTATGTGAAAAATAGAGTAAAAATCTTATTAAAAATCTTTGTGAGAAGTTATTGTAAAAGAGAAGAGTAGTTGTTGAGCTTTCATTTGAGAATCAATATAAGAGTTATTGAAGTGTTTATTTAAGTAGTTGAGAGCATTTAAAGAAGAGATCCGATGCATTCAAGAGCTTACAAGGAAAAGTTTCAAATTTATTGAAGGCATCATCCAAAGCTCCAACAACCACAAGTAGGCTTCGTTCATTCCTCAAAGCTCATCCTAAGAAAGAAGCCAGAAGCTCTAAAATTGTAAAGTGATCTTTCATTGTTTTATTTGCTCATTTTAGGAACTTCTTGTAATTAAACCTTGCTATTCTTATGTTTGATTGAAAGGCCCCCTTGTGCCTATGAAATAGAAGGCTAGCTTGGAAGACTAGGTTATGTAAGGCCTCCTTGTGTCCGTAAACAAGAAGACTAGCTCGGAAGGCTAGGTGTAAGGCTTTTTTGTGCCTAGAAATAAGTTGCTAGCCAGGTTGGCTAGGATGATAGTGAAAATTCCCAAGGAATTCTTGGGAGAGTGGATGTAGGTGCTGGGTTTGGCACCGAACCGCTATAAACCTTCTTGTGTTTGTGATTACTTGATTATCTTTATTATCTCTTCACTTTACCTCACATCACTTGCAATCAAATTCTAATTTTTGTTAAATGCACATATTTGCTAAATAATTTTTAAGAAACCCAATTCATCCTCCTCTTGGGTTGCTACATCTAGGCAACATTAGGTTTTTAACTAGGGTATCATAATTTTATAGCTGTGTGTCATAAATTTTTTTGGCCTATATCAATAATATTCTAACATTCTGGCATGTTATGATATTCTGAAAGTTATAACTCAATTTTGAAGTGATGAGTATTGCTAGTAGAAGGGATCAATACCTTTAGTTTCATATTTTCTACAAGGATATCATAATCTTTTAATTAGGGTGTTATGACTTTTGAACTAGGATGTTATAATCCTATTTTGGTCTATATCGATAATCTTCTAATATCCATGGCATGTTATAGCAATGTAAAAGTTATAAATCAAGCCATATATGAAAGGTATTTTAGGTTTTAGGGGTTGGAGCATAAACCTTAAACATTTTTTGAATAGGTATCATAGGTTTTCAACTAGGGTGTTATAATTTTTTTTTGGCCTATATCAGTAATCTTCTAGCATTTGTGGCATGCTATGATATTTTGAAAGTCATAACTCACTCCTTAAGTGATGAGTATTCTTGGTAGGAGGGGTCAATGCCTTTAGTTTTATGTTTTCTACAGGGATGTCATAATCTTTTAGCTAAGGTATTATAATTATTGAACTAGAGTGTCATAATCTTGTTTTAGCCAATATCAGTAATCTTCTAGCATCCGTGGTATGTTATGATACTCTGAAAGTCATAAACCAAGCCACATATGAAAGGTACCAGGTTTTAGGGTTAGAGCATAAACCTTAAATATTTTCTGAATGGGTATAGTAGGTTTTTAACTAGGGTGTCATAATTTTATAGTTGGCGTGTCATAATTTTTTTGGCCTATATCAATAATCTTCTAGCATTCATGGCATATTATGACATTCTAAAAGTTATAACTCAGTCCTAAAGTGATGAGTATTCCTTGTAGGAGGGGTCAATACTTTTAGTTTCATGTTTTTTGTAGGAATGTTATAATCTTTTAACTATTATGTTATAATTTTGAACTAGGGCGTCATAATCCTGTTTCGGCCTATATCAGTAATCTTCTAGCATTGTGGCATATTATGACATATAGGGAGTTATAATCTAAGCCATGTATGATAGATATTCCAAGTATTAGGGGATAGAACCGTCGCCTTAATGTTTTCTGAATGGGTGTCGTATGTTTTTAATTAAAGTGTCATAATTTTATAACTGGGTTGTCAACCTTTTTTAGCCTATATCAATAATCTTCTAGCATTTGTGGCATGTTATGACATTTTGGAAGTCATAACTCAGTCTTGAAGTGATGAGTATTCCTGGTAGGAGGGATCAATGCCTTTAGTTTCATGTTTTCTACAGGGATATCATAATCTTTAATTAGGGTGTTATAATTTTTGAACTAGGGTGTCATAATCCTGTTTCGGCCTATATCGGTAATCTTCTAGCATCCATGAAATACCTATCATACGTGGCTTGGATTATGACTCACAGAGTATTATAACATGCCACAGATGGTAAAAGATTATTGATACGCGCTAAAACAGGATTATGACACCTTCTTAGTCTAAAAATTATAACATCCTAGTTAAAAGATTATGTCATACTCGCAAAAAACATAAAACTAAAGACACTGACCCCTCTTACCCGAAATACTAATCACATTAGAACTGAGTTATAATTTACAGAATATCATAACATGCCACGAATGCTAAAAGATTATTGATATAGACCAAAAAAAAATTATGACATCCTAGTTATAAAATTATAACACCCTAGTTAAATTCTACGACACCCATTCAGAAAACGTTTAAGGTTTATACTCCAACCCCTAAACCCTGGAATACCTTTCATATGTGGCTTGGTTTATGACTCCCAGAGTGTCGTAACATGCCACGGATGCTAGAAGATTACTGATATACGCTAAAATAGGATTATGACATCCTAGTTCAAAATTTATAATACCCTAGGTAAAAGATTATGACATCCCTGTAGAAAACATAAAACTAAAGGCATTGACCCCTCCTACCAAGAATACTCATCACTTAAGGAGTGAATTATGACTTTCAGAATGTCATAACATGCCACGAATGCTAGAAGATTATTGATATAGGCCAAAAAAATTATGACATCCTACTTATAAAATTATGATAGCTTTGTTAAAAACTGACGATACTCATTAAGAAAATGTTAAGGCTAAGCTACCATCTCCTAATACCTGTAAAACCTATTATACGTGGCTTCAATTATGACTCCCAAAGCATCACAACATGCCATGGATACTAAAAGATTACTAATATAGGCCAAAATAGGATTATGACATCCTATTTCAAAACTTATAACACCCTATTTAAAGACTATGACATCCCTGCAAAAATATGAAACTAAAGGTATTGACCCCTCTTATCAGGAATACTTATCACTTCAAGACTGAGTTATGACTTCCAGAATGTTATAACATGCTACGAATGCTAGAAAATTACTGATATAGACCAAAAAAGATTAACATCCAAGTTAAAAACCTACGACACCTATTCAGAAAATGTTAAGGCAAAGGTTCCATCCCCTAATACTTGAAATATCTATCATACATAGCTTGGATCATGACTCCCTATGCGTCATAACATGCCACGAATGCTATAAAATTATACTGATATAGGCTGAAATAGAATTATGACATCTTAGTTCAAAAATTATAACACCCTAATTAAAAGATTATGACATCCCTACAAAAATATGAAACTAAAGGTATTGGCTCCTTCTATCAAGAATACTCATCACTTCAGGACTGAGTTATGACTTTTAGAATATCATAACATGCCACAAATGCTAGAAAATTAGTGATATAGGCCAAAAAAAAATTATGACATCCCGGTTATAAAATTATAACATCCTAGTTAGAAACCTACAATACCCATTTAAAAAACATTTAAGGTTTATGTTCCAACCCCTAAAACCTGAAATACCTTTCATACGAAGCATGGTTTATGACTCTCAAAGTGTCATAACATGCTACGGATGCTAAAAGATTACTGATATAGGCTAAAATAGGATTATAACACCCTATTTCAAAAATTATAACAGTCTAGTTAAAAGATTATGACATCCCTTCAAAAAATATGAAACTAAAGGCATTAACCCCTCCTACCAGAAATACTCATCACTTTAGGAGTTATGACTTTCAAAATATCATAACATACCATGAATGCTAGAAGATTACTGATATAGGCCAAAAAAATTATGACACCACAGTTATAAAATTATGATACCCTAGTTAAAAACCTACGACACCCATTCGGAAAATGTTAAGGCAAAGGTTTAATCACCTAATACTTTAAATATGTCATACGTGGCTTGGATTATGGCTTCTAGAGTATCATAATATGCCACAGATGCTAGAAGATTATTGATATAGGCCAAAACAGGATTATGACATCCTAATTCAAAAATTATAACATCCTAGTTAAATGATTATGATATTCCTGTAGAAAACATGAAACTAAAGGTATTGATCATTCCTATCAAGAATACTCATCACTTTAGGATTGAGTTATGACTTTCAGAATGTCATAACATGCTACGAATGCTAGATGATTATTAATATAGGCTAAAAAAAATTATGATATCCCAGTTTTAAAATTATAACACCCTAATTAAAAACCTATGATACTCATTCATAAAACATTAAGGCAAAGGTTCCATCCCCTAATGCTTGGAATACCTGTCATACGTGGCTTGAATTATGAATCCTTGCATTTCATAACATTTCACAAATGCTAGAAGCTTACTAATATAAGCTGAAATAGGATTATGACACCCTATTTCAAAAATTATAACATCCTAGTTAAAAGATTATGATATCCCTGCAAAAAACAATATGAAACTAAAAGCATTAACCCCTCCTACCAAGAATACTCATCACTTCAGGACTGAGTGATGGTGTTGTTGAAGTCAGAAGTAAAGGCACTAGAAGCAAATAATATCTAGACTATTACTTCCCTTTCTTTGGCAAACATCCAATAGGGTGCAAATGGTTGTATAAGATAAAACACATGTTGGCTGGTACTATTGTGAGATACAAGATTCATTTGCTAAAGGCTATACACAATAAGAAGGCTTAGATTATGATGAAACACTTGCTTTGATAGTAAAACTATCCACTACACATTGTCTCCTTGTTTTAGTAACTATTAAAAGTTGGTCACTTCACCAATGGGATGTCAATTATGCTTCTTCTATGATGATTTATATGAAGAGGTATATATACAAATTCAACCTAAATTTTTTTGATTGAAGGAGACTGAGTGCCCAAGCTAAATAAGTTTTTGTACAGCTTTAAAAAAAGCTTCACAAAATTGATTTTAAAAATTTTCCACTTCCTTACTTGCCATTGGCTTCTCAAAATCACAAGCTAATTACTTTTATTTTCTTGGATAAATAGTTACTCTCTTATATTCATTCTTGTTTATAATGATGATATTGTGATTACTGAAAAATGGCCCCGCTACTATTTCTACCATCAAATTCTATCTTCATGCTTAGTTTCATACCAAGGATTTGGGTTCTCTTAAATATTTCCTGGACATTGAAGTTGCCTATTCATTCAAAGGTATCTTTCTATCTCAAATGAATATATATCAGAGATTTTTGATAATATAGGTTTATTTGGAGCTTGCAATGTTGATTCTCCAATGAAGTTGCATTTATAACTTAATGTTACCGGTGGTGAGCTACTTGATCCATTTGCTTACCTCTATTCGATTGGTAAATTGATTTATCTCACTACTACTCAATCAAATATCATGTATCCTATTCATATCTTAGCCAGTTTATGTAGTAGTTTTGGATTGCCCGTTTGCATGCCATACTCTATTTGCTCTATTATCTTAAAGGTACTTTAGGCCAAAATATTCTTTTATCTTCTTCCAGCACTCTTATATTGACCGCTTATTGTGATGCTGATTAGGCTAATTGCCTATTAACTAGGAGGTCCACCATTGGTTATTGCATATTCTTAGGTTGTGTTTGATGGATCGCTAAGTAGTAATGGTAATGTGGATTGCCTACAAGATAGATTACCATATAATAGATTGTAGTAATGTTGATTACTGTGTCTGGTATATACAAGTAATGTTACAATAATATTGATTACTTTATTTGGTATGATAAACAAATTACCAGTCATATAACATTAAATTCTAAAAATGTCCCTAAATCAAATCTATTAAAAATTTATATACTATTATATATTTGGTTTGAAAAAACTTACATTTATAAATGACAACATCTAAAAAAATATTGATGCATGCCGATTAAAAAAAAGTCTATATCATTCAAGGGTCATAAAAAAAATTATTAAATACAAATTAATGAGTTGATGCTAAGAAAAATTATTCATAAAATATTTGAAGATCTTATATTATAAACATCAAATAGATATATAAATAATTTAGGTTAGACACATGGATGTTATAAAAAATGAAATATTTTAATTGTTTACAAAAGAAAATAATTAATGACAAAAAAAAAGAATTGAAAGGATGCTAGTTGAAGAAGGTGGATGTTCAGAGTAATTATCTTTAAAATATTTTATGTTCTTTAGTTTATCAACTTGAAAGATGTATATTTTCCTTTAGATAAATTATATCATCATAAAAATGTAAGGTATTTATATAACTAAAAGATACTAGATTTAATTTTTTTTTACGATTAAAATATATTTTTAATCTTCAAACATTTACTTAATTTTTTTTATTCTTAAACTTTCAATTACCATAATTTATTTATTTTATTTTAAAATAATTTCTTTTTAATATTTTATCATATAAAAGTAATTAAGATTAATCGAATAATTGATTTTTTTTTCTTTTCTATTCAACATATGGCTATGATCAAAGGAAGCGCATGGAAAGAGAGGAGGTCCATGCTCACATGCTTGAGTTAAAAAAAAAAAAAAAAGCAAAAAAGGGCATGGTTAGAGTTCAGATTAGCAAAGCACATGAATAATACCACGGTGGAAGAAGGGAAGATGATCAAAAATAAAGCTAAAACAATTCATTTGAGGAAAAAAACGGCGGCGAGACTTGAGAAAAGAGAGAAAAGAAGGAGATGATTTTTTTTCATGAAAGAGGAGGCAAGGGTAATTTTATTAAAATTTTCTTTCATATTACAGCATCTTCGATAATGTGGATAACCACTTCCTTCTTAGGTAATCTAGATTATCTGAGGTAATCCAGATTATCACTACAATTGATATATTACCATTACAAATATATACCAAATATAGTTATTTGGTAGGCCCACTTTAAATTACCGGTAATCTATCCAGGGCTATCAAACACAACCTTAAGGACATTTTTCAATTTCTTGGAAGACTTAAAAGCATATCATTATGTCTCATTCTTTTATGGAAGTAGTATACCAAGCTATGGCTATTATAGCATGTGAATCACAATGGATAAAGTTTTTACTTCATTATCTTGTATTAATCATATACAACCAATGACACTCTTCTGTGACAATAAGGTTGTTATGCACATTGCTTCTAATCTACTATTTTATGAACCCACCAAACATATCAAATTGGATTGTAACTTCGCTTATGAAAGAATTCAATGACGAATATGTCATTTCGCTTCAATTTCTCACTAGCACCAGCTTGTAGACATATTTATTAAAGTCCTTGTTGGTAAAGAAGCCTTTTATCGCTGGGTCCGATTTTGTTATTAGGGGTTCGGAGGGTGAGCTTCTTGCAGCCGGTGGCCATGGTTTCCTGGATTTATCGGTCCCAATGGCGGAGCTTCAGGCTGCTTGGACTGGAATCAGTTATGCTGTTCGTTATCTGGCCTCGAACAGATTGATTATTGAGGGAGATTCTCTCACAGTTATTCATTGGATTCGTCGGGATGGGGGTCCTCATTCCACCAATCCCATTCTCCGTGCAATTTGGGATTCTCTCCGGACTACAACTGCGCCTCTGATTCGCCATGTTTATAGGGAAGCCAATGCGGCAGCTGATTGGGTTGCAAATCTTGCAGCTCACCATCCAGGCCCTTGGGAATGGCATATGGGTGATCCATGCCCTCTTATTTTGTAGTAAATCATGTACTCTGACTTCTCGGGCTTGACTCACGCCAGACTGGTGTGATCACCCGTTTGTAACAAAAAAAAAGAAGCCTTTTATCACATTCTTAGCAAGTTGAGCATTCATAACGTCTACGTGCTAACTTAAAGGGGAGCGATAGAAGGAAAATATTCACATCCATTATTTGCGCAAATCATGATAAAAAGCAAATTTTATATCCATAATTTCTACTCTTGAGTTTATTCACATCCATAATTAATGCAATCACGATAAAAGATAAATACTCATATCCATGATTTCCATTCTTAAGATTTCTACCCAATTACCTGATAGAAAGAAAATATTCACATCCATGATTTGTGCAATATTATTAGGCAATATTATTATTATTAGAAATCTAGTGTATTTCAATATTCAAAAGCATTTTGACTTGATAAGTCTTTTTATTTTATTTTTTGACTAGTCTTTTGACTTATACGTCTCTACGTACGTGATAAGTCTTTTATTTTTCTTTGACCAACCGTTGGACGCTAATCGACCTTTGGACTGAATCGTCATTCCCGTTGGATTGATTCGTCACTCTCGATCAGTGCTTGCTTTCTTATAAATATTTGAAGCAATGCCAGTGTTTAACTCATTCAAATTTTATGCTTTCCGTTCCATCCTTATCCAGAGATTCATTCCTTCATCCTTATCCAGTCCAGAGATTAATTCCTTTGCTTTCATTCTTATCCAAAGAGAAGGAAATCATCTTGGTTGTTCATCCTCTTCTAACATTGGTGTGTGCACGCCTGTTAGAAGACTCTGCTGTTGTATCCTGGAGGGTAGTTGTACTCTGATCTTCTGCACCAAGATATTATCTTCGAGAGGCGCGAATCTACTCTTAAGGACAGTATCATGCACCCCACAGCATCTTCTCAAATACATTCAAATAGATAAATCATCCTGGATACTATCTTTTTCACAAACTTATCTAACAATCTTAAGAGTAGATTATGGACTCTATTATGGTTGCTACTATTAAGTCCTTTCCTGATACATCCAAGATTGAGCAATTTACTGGTTTCCATTATAAATATTGGCAAGAAAAAATATTTTCAATATTAGATGTTTATAATAGCTTATGTTTTTGACTGATCCTAAACATGAGAAAGAGAAGGACCTTCTAAATTGGGAAAAGGCTAACAGAATATGTAGGCATACTATTCCTAGTACTCTATCCAATGAACTATTTGATATTTATTATCTTATTAAATCAGCCTCTAAGATTTGGGAAAGCCTTAAAAGAAAATATATTCTTGAAGATGCTGGATCTCAAAAATTTGCAATAGGAAATCTTTTTAACTTTACCATGTCAGAAAATAAAGATGTGTCATCTCAGATCCATGCTTTCCATGTTCTCATAAATGACCTTAAAAATGAAAATATTATTCTTTCTAATGCTTTTATTGCTGGATCCCTAATTAAAAAATTACCTGAATCTTGGAAAGATTATAAGAATAATCTAAAGCATAAAAGAAAGTCTATGTCCCTTGAAGATGTCATTGTGCATATTAGGATTGAAGAGCAAAATAAAGCCCGAGAAAAGATAGAAAAGGCTAAGAAAATGACTGGTAAAGCTAATCTAATAGATGATGGATCTAGTAAGGATAAACATAAGTCCTATAAGCCCAAACATAGAAACCATTACAAGAAATATGATAAAAAGCCTCATGTTCAAAGAAGTCAAAATTTTAAGAAGAAAAAGGGATCTTACTATGTTTGTGAAAAATTAGGACACCATGCTAACCAATGCAGGTTCAGAAAAAATAATAATGCTCCAGCCAAACCAAAGGCTAACTTGATGGTTGAAGAAAATGTGATTGCTGTGGTTTTTAGCGAGGCCAATATTATTGCACATAAAAAGGACTGGGTGATGGATTCTGGAGCCACTCGTCATATATGTAGCAATAGAAATGCATTTGCCTCCTATATCCCACTGCCAGAAGGAGAGGAGTAAGTCTTCATGGAAAACTCAAAGTCTTGTTCAGTGATTGGCAAAGGAAAAGTCATTCTAAAACTGATTTCTGAAAAAGTCCTTTTACTTGGAGATGTGCTACATGTGCCGGACATCCGTGTAAACCTGATTTCTATGGCCTTGCTTGGGAAAAATGATGTGAAAGTGTTATTTGAGTCTGACAAAGTTGTCATGACCAAATCTAAAAATTTTATTGGGAAAGAATATTGTAACCAGGGTCTATTTGTATTAAATGTACTCGAAGTTATGAATGAAAATGCATCATCTTCTTTTGCTTACTTGCCTGACTCTATTAATCTTTGGCATGGTAGATTATGACATATTAATTACTCTTATATTAAAAGAATGAAATAATTAGGTTTACTAAATAACATGTCTACTTCTTATGATCATAAAAAATGTCAAACATGTGTATAATCAAAATTAACCAAAAGGAGTTGCAAATCTATTCATACAAGAGAAACTGAATTGTTAGAATTAATTCATTCTGACTTAGGAGACTTAAAAGGTAATATGACTAGAAGTGAAAAGAAATACTATATTACTTTTATCGATAATTTTTCTCATTATGCAATGGTTTATCTATTAAAATCAAAAGATGAAGCCTTCGAAATGTTTTTAAAATATAAGGCAGAAGTTGAAAATCAATTAATAAGAAAAATAAAAAGGCTCAGATCTGATAGAGGAGGAGAATATAATTCTACTCATTTTAATGATTTTTATGCATAACACGGTATAATTCATGAATTTACTCCTCCTTATTCATCTGAATCTAATGGAGTAACTGAGAGAAAGAATAGAACACTTAAAGAAATGATGAATGCATTGCTCCTTAGTTCTGGTGCACCCATGAACTTATGGGGGAAAGCCCTTCTTTCTGCTTATTTTATTCAAAATAGAATTCCTTATAAGAAAACCAATAAAACACCCTATGAGTTATGGAATGATCATTTGCTAAGTTTTAAATATTTAAAAGTATGGGGTTATTTAGCTAAGGTCTTGCTTCCTGAACCTAAAAATAGAAAGTTAGGATCTAAAACTTTTGATTGTATGTTCATAGGTTATGTTCAAAATAATCCTGCAAATAAATATAGTGCAGCCTATAGGTTCTTAGTGATTAAAAGTAAAAATAATATCATGGAACCTAATACTATAGTTGAGACCAAAGATGCAGAATTTTTTGAACATATCTTTCCTATGAAAACCTCCTTAGAAAGACCTTCTAGACCACAAGTGATTGAACCTAATTTAAAGCCTGATGAAATTCAAGAGCTAAGGAGATCCAAGAGAATCAGAAAGAAAACCAATCTAGGAGATGATTTTTATACTTTTCTTGTTGATAATGATCCTCAAACCTATTCTGAAGCAATTTCATCTCCTGATGCTATATTTTGGAGAGAGGCTATAAATAATGAGATAGAATCCATCATGAGCATTCATACATGAGAATTAATAAGTTTACCCCCTGAAGCTAAAACTATTGGGTGTAAATGGATCTTTAAGAAAAAGCTAAAACCTGATGGTTCTATTGAAAAATTTAAAGCAAGGTTGGTTGCAAAAGGTTTTTCTTAAAAAAAAAAGATATTGACTACTTTGATACTTTTGCACCTGTGACAAGAATAACTTCTATTAGAGTCTTGATTGCTCTTGCATCTATTCATAAATTGATAATTCATCAAATGGATGTTAAAACTGCATTTCTTAATGGAGACCTAGAAGAAGAAATATATATGGATCAACCTGAGGGTTGTGTTCTTCCTGGTAATGAGCATAAAGTTTGTAAATTAATTAAATCTTTATATGGCTTGAAACAAGCACCAAAATAATGGCATGATAAGTTTGATAAAGTGCTAATTTCAAATGGATATCAAATTAATAGTGTTGATAAATGTATTTATTCTAAAGTTGTTAATCATGAATGTGTTATAATTTATTTGTATATAGACGATATGCTCATATTTGGCACTAATTTTGATATTGTTATTAGCACCAAAATGTTCTTAACTTTGAATTTTGATATGAAAGATATGGGAGAAGCATATATGATTTTAGGAATTAGACTTGTAAAGAAGTCGAATAGTATTATACTTTCATAAGAATATTATATTGAGAAAATCTTGAAAAAGTTTTCACATTTTGATTGTAAGCCTGTGAGCACTCCTTATAATACTAATTCATAGTTTAAGAAAAATAAAAGCAATGGTATCTTACAATCTAAATATGCTCAAATTATTGGTAGTCTTATGTATTTGATAAACTGCACTCGACCTGACATTGCTTATGCTGTAGGAAGACTAAGTAGATATACCCAATATCCTAACAAGGATCATTGGATTGCATTACAAAGAGTGCTTAGATATTTGAAAGGAACCATGAACTATGGTTTAATGTATTGTGGGACTACTATACTATTAGAAGGGTATTGTGATGCTAATTGGATTTCAAACTCTTATGAGATGAAATCCACTAGCGGATATGTGTTTACCCTTGGAGGAGTAGTGTCATGGAAATCATCTAAGCAAACATGTATAGCTCAGTCTACAATGGAATCCGAATTTATTGCCTTGGAGAATGCTGGTACTGAGGCCGAATGGCTCATGAATCTTTTGATAGATCTTTTCATTTGGATGAGACCAGCTCCATCTGTGTCTATACATTGTGATAGTCAGGCCGCCATAGCTAAAGGTAAAAATAAAATTTATAATGGAAAGAGTAGACAAATACGTCTAAGACATAATATTGTGAAGCAGCTTATTAATGATGGAGTAATATCTTTGGATTATGTAAGGTCAGAGTTAAATTTGGCTGATCCTCTGACTAAGCCTCTAAGCAGAAAGCTTGTGAGCAATACATCGAGGGAAATGAGATTATATCCAGATCAAAAGTTGAAGTGATGGTGACTCAACCTTCATGAACGGAGATCCTGGAAAGAAGGTTCATATGGAAAAAATAATTCACTAGAAAACTTGGAGTATACTATCATAATTATTTATATTGTGAAATCCCTTTCTATGGTGTGAGATAGTATTCTGCAGTGTTTAGGTTGAACTAATATGTGAAGTTCTTAATGGATATCATAGCCTAATTTGGGTGGTATACAAAACTGCAGTGTATACTTGATGACAATCTACCTATATGAGTATGGAGATGGTAGCCGCTTCTTATGAGACTTGGGTGGGATCTCTAGAGCACTCATGAATATCCAGATAGACGCATGGCCGAAACGTGTCGACCTGCTTGAACAACCGAAATCTGAGAGATGGAATGTGAGTTATAAGTCAATGATCCAATAAAAGAAGGATTGGTTCATAGAAACTTAGTTTCACCAACCTTTTATGGATTACACTTATTTTCTCTATGCCTGGTTCATAGTCACATAAACACCATGGCTTATGCATTATATTCTTAAAGTTTCTTCAAAGTTTGTCTTGTCTTCTTTTGTATATTGAAATAGTGGGGGATTGTTGAAAATCTAGTGTATTTCAATATTCAAAAGCCTTTTGACTTGATAAGTCTTTTTATTTTTCTTTTTGATCAGTCTTTTGACTTATACGTCTCTACGTACGTGATAAGTCTTTTATTTTTCTTTGACCAACAGTTAGACGCTAATCGACCTTTGGACTGAATTGTCATTCATGTTGGATTGATTCGTTGCTCTCGATCGGTGCTTGCTTCTTTATAAATATTTAAAGCAATGCCGGTGTTTGACTCATTCAAATTTTATGCTTTTCATTTCATTCTTATCTAGAGATCCATTTCTTCATCCTTATCAAGTCCAAAGAAGGAAATCATCTCGGTTGTTCATCCTCTTCTGATATTAGTGTCGTGCTCTGATCTTCTGCACCGAGATATTATCTCCGAGAGGCGCGAATCTACTCTTAAGGACAGTATCGTGCACGCCACAGCATCTTCTCAAATATATTCAAATAGATAAATCATCCCAAGTACTATCTTTTCCTCAAACTTATCTAACAGTATAGCAGTTGTGTGTACAATGTGAAACACAATTCTTTAGCTTCAATTCATTCTTAACATGACATCAGAGCAGGAAAAGACATCATATACAGATTGTATGTTCCCATATTATCTATACAACCCTTACCAATATGCCTATATATGGTTATAGATGGAGGGATGGATAAATAAATAGATAGATGGAATGAGAATATAAATTGGCACATTCGTGCTTTATGCACTAGAACGCGTGCAGCGAAACAGCCAAAGTGCAACAAATTTTTTTTTGAAAAATTGTGTAAGATATTGGATCATTTCGCCCTCTTTCGAAGAGGCGGCTTCGTATAATATTAAAACCGGAGTACAAAAAAAAAAAAAAAAAAAGTCTCGCCTTCTACCCCCAAAGCCCTGAACCATGTTGATGGAAGCTCCATTTTCCGTTTGCAGGTTAGGTTAGGTTAGGTTAGGTTAGGTTAGGATCATAATGGTAAATCTGCTGATAGCTACGGAACGATCGACAAGGTTGTTCTAGGAGGGGGAAAAAATTCCACTTTATTTTCGTTACGTTTCTTCGCTCTTTGCAGTAAAAAGAAAATCATCTTTCACTTTAGTTGACCATCATACTTCAACCGTCGTAACCGCCGAACCCGGCATAAGGGAGCATTGAGGATAAGATTTTTCTTTCTTGACGTAAGAATGGAGCAGGTCAATATCAAAAATGTGCAATTCTAATAGACCGGCAATGGCGTTGAGGTGCACGATAGGCAAGAAGAGATGCAATGCACACAAGATCAGTCCCCTGAAGAAAGAAGTTTGGTCACAGATGGTTGATAAAAGTTCCGACGGCTACAAAATGGAGGTCCTTCAAAGCACCGAGCATGTAGGAATGGTAGATCTTGCATTAGGTATTATCCTGCTCATATAAATCAGATTTCCTCAAAGCAGATACCCATTTAGAGAATTGGCGAGCTCCTACAAACAATAACGTGGGAGCTTGCTAACAGGAGTTTGAAGTTCGAACAAATATTTCCATAAAAGAACAAGGTCAATATTAAGCGCGAGGACTACATTTCCCCAGTTTGCCGATGCATTGAAGCACACATCTGGAGGCTTGCAATTTTTCCTCCTTGCAGGGTACATCAAAGCACGTCCAGCTCTATACTTAGAATCGGTAGCCAGGGTCAACATCCATCGCCCAAGAAAATTTTGCGATAAGTGACTTGTTAAATATCTGATCAAAAAAAATTAAAAGCATTAGATCAAGTGATTCCAATGGTTTTTTTTTTTTTTCGTAAAAGCAAGAAATAAGTACGGTTGTAGATACTCCATGAGCAGTGATTATTGGACGAGTAGAAAAAAGAAAAAGCAGAGCGATCAGGGGTCCCGTAAGATAAATGGCATATTTTATATCTGCATATTTACTAAGGGGAAAAAAGAACTTTTTTTCATTTCCAAACACGAAAATAGCAGATCCTTCTGATCAAGGAAACACCAGATGAGTTCATATAACCTTCTCAATGGGTACTTCATGGCGCTTGCACCAGGCAACTGTTATTCTAGGATCAAGGTAGTTGATCTTTGAAGTGCCAAGTGCTACTGTCTTCAAATCCTCTTTGATTTTTTTATCTAGCTCCATTTTATCTATTTTTGCATCTATTTGTGCAAGTTTCTTCTCTAACCTGCAAGTCAAGTCATATATGAGATCATGTAACATTTGCCAGAAGATTCAAAAATTAAGATTGTGTTAATGTTTTTACGCCTCAGGGGACAAGTTCCTCTTTGGTTTTCCTTCAGAATCTTTTAATGGAGGCTTGCCTTCCTCGATCTACTCAAATCCACCTTGAACTCCTCACGTTGAGCCTACAAATTATCAGGGTGGGAGTTAGAAAAGCACATGCACATTAGGGATGCAAGTGGCATAGAGACAAAGGGAAGAGGTCCTGGTCAGCTGAAGTAAACAATCCAAACCTTTAGGTCATCTATCTTCTCATTCAATCTTGACATTTGAGCATCATGAGATTTTGAGACACTCCGTTGATGATTGCATATAATTGCAACCTGCAAGGCAGTGTAAATCAACATTGAAAATCATGTCCCAATTTCAAAGCTGATTCTCAATTTGAAAAATGAAAGACCTGTCATTACCTCTTTGTTCGCATGCTGATAAACAGCAATCTTTTCAGGAAGTGCATCATCTTTGTCTCTCTGCTTAACTGCCAGATAGCAAATCAAATCAATCAAACTAAAAACAATGTTTTATAGCTACTATTCACACGAATTTCAAGTGATTGTGAAACTATATCATTGACCATATGTTGGGTGTCAAGATTTAACAAATCCATGACACTACTAAATTGCAACTTTGCAGTTCAGGCCACGGTTAAGCTTTTCCTCAATAAATATTTATGACACCGCTAGCAATTAGGCCTCTCTCTTGCAATACACAGACATGTACTGAAAGCTTCCACAAATTTCTCCTAAACCCCTAACATTCTAACTACTTTTTTTTTTGCGATAAAAACGACAACTGGCATGAACTAGGGAAAAAGTCTGTCGATATCATTAAATGATAAGAAGGCTTCTGCTCTTTTTGGTTCAGAGCCCATCAATCTAAAAACTTCAGGAGGAAATCATATAATCTCCATTATGCATTATCTATAGAATTCTGAGATAATTGAAATAGTTCAACAATTTAAGGCAACCTTGAAAGATTTTCATGTTATGATCATTCTTACTGTGTGCAAGAATCACAGGCATGCTCGTATTGTGTGTGCATTCAATAGAACAAAATGTTTTTCATAAGCAATACAACAAAACAAACTAAGATGGAGCACACAAATGTGCATGAAAATTACTTCAACAGCATCTCACTTACCATCTCATCCAAGGTGATGGAAGCATTATATGTACGGAAAACTTTAGCAGTTAGACCAGGCATGAGTTCTTTCAGATGAGCATTTAACTTATTGGTGTCCAGCATGTCAAAAAGATCATCTCCATCTCCCTTCTTTTCTCCATTATGCTTTCTTGCTATTGAATTACAAAGAACAGTCAGAAAACAATTATATCGGACAAATACTGCATAAAAAGAAATGAAAGTCCAACATATTCACCAGTTTGGAACTCTCCGATTGCTTTATAGACGAGTAGCTCAACTTCCACTGTATTGAAGTATCTGACAGAATCTTTACCAAGGAAGTCAAACTGACAAATGAAAAATAAAGCAATGTCAAACCATGCAAATGAAGAAATGAATTTGCAACAACAAGTACATACTCAAACGGCATTCCACCTGTAATTTATTTGGCGGAACTAACAAGACATTCTCCACTTTCAAAGTACAACAACCAACAGTGTCAGCCTCATCATCATCCTGGAAAGGAGACAAAAAAGAGAGTGAAAATTGCATGTGAAAGATTTTTAACATATGATGCCATTACATTTACATTTGGCTGCTTCTGCCAAACAAATATCCAACATCGTAAAAAGCTACTGGGCATGCAACTGCCCAACAACCACCAATATAACTATCCTGAACAGTTTGATGAACCTTAGAGTGGATTCTGTTGGCCTGGGAACATCGTACAGGACCAAACACTTGTTGGCATTACACTGATTACATGTGATGATTGAAGTTCATTATTAAGATCATCATATTATTACTTCATGAACATGTGATGCGATTAGTTAACCATGCACTGCAGAGATGAAAATGAAAGGTTGAGTAAATCCTGAGAAATTCTGGTTGCCACAACGATCCAGATCCAGAGAAAATAAGCCACAACTTCAATGTAATACAAGATTTTCTACACTACTCAAAACAATTTGATGATCATAGCTTACGGTAAGACAGATTATTAATTCATTGCTGGACTAGGAGAAGTGTACATGAGAATGGACATATGGCAAATTGGAAAAGCAACTGTATTTAGCAACACATCAATAAAAAGAAAAAATGTTGCAGATGAAAATTTTCTTGAAGAACCTATACTTGTTATCCCTGATTATATGATGGCACATATAGTCTGCTTTTCTGTTGATGCAAATTCCAATATCTTGTATCATAAAGTGGTTTTTCTCTGTATTCATGATCAAATCTTAAGTAAATGGAAAGAAAAGAGAAGAGAGCGAACGACATTTACTTTTAATGATTTTGAATGGAAATAAGAGAGAGGATGTGACTCAAATGACACCCAGCACAACCTCCAACCTAAAATCAGATCAAGTTGGTTCGGGACCCATACCGAGCTGGCAGACCAAAATATACCAATTTCTACCAGTTCACTCCAAACCAACCGGTTCAGTACAATACATCTTACCTTACTATCGATATAAGCGTTAGAATGAATAAGCAAATAAAAATGTCAAGAGCGTGAACAAATGCAACTATGCAATTCAGTAAAAAGAACGTAGGTATATCAGTATATAGCAAAATACATAAGCTATTTCTTAAAAGCATTCACAAATGAAGAAACAATACATGGAAAGATGGAAGATTGGCCTAAATGACTGTACCTTTTCATTGCCTGCCCTAAGTGCAAGTTTATCGATAAGGTAAGTGGCCACAGCTATTTGCCGCTTTGTAGCATCTTTGCTAGTAAAATCTTTTGTATAATTAGCACGAATGTTGTGTATGTAATCCTGCACCAGAAATGAAAATTATACATGCAGGAATGAGTATCAACGAATGACACAATTCAGTACAAGGCATTGAACAAAAGTATAACACCCCCCCCCCCCCCCACACACACACACAGAAAAAAAAAAAAAAAACACACACACACACACACACTTGCCTTTAAGAGTCTAGCCTTCTCATACTTCTCCTTGTCACTTTGCCCTTTTAATGAGCTACTAGCAGCCAGAAACACATACTTAAACTCCTTCGGATTGATTGGATCAGTCCAAAATGCTAACCATGTAACAGTATTATCATGTTTTACTTCTTTCCACCTGCAAATACAAAGTTTTGATCACTTTCAGGGTAAAAGGAGAGTTTTCATGGTCATCTACAGAAATATTAATCCATGTCCATTTCAGCCAACTAAATTCCTTAAATGTTTGTGTTACCTTTCACCAGGGATGGGGCACTCTGGAATTGGAGAACCCTTTCCAATATTAATTGTAATATCCCTTGGATGAATGCGTCGTTTCAGCTTTCCCATCTAACACCACAAGAAGCCCACTCTAGTTAACATTGGAGGGGGGGAACACAATTATCGAAAACTAAGTGCAGGTATATCTTAGAATATTAGATTAGCCACAATCCATAAAACTGGAGAATATTTTAACAAAACTACCTTGGGATGCTCTCCTCGGCCTCGGAATAATCCTGGTGGTTCCACTCTGAAATTTCCAACCTATAATGGAGGCCGTGATTTTGTGAATTAGTAGATTGAATATAACATTAACATATGTATGGACCTATAGTAAGATATAATACTGACTGAGAGAAGTCTGAAAAGAATGTACTAACGCGTCATATCCCAGGCCAACCAAAAGATGCCTAGTATATCGAGAATGCAGTTTCACATCGTAATTACCAGCACATACGAAATGCAAAGAATTAACCAAAGCTTGCAAATCATTGAAGATTACAACTAGCTGCTTTCTTCATCTTTTAAGCTCAGTGCAGGCTTTTAGACTAATGAGTTATTCAAGGAACTAAAATATAACCAGCCTTCCTAAGAAGAAAAGACCAGCGAGCTACAAGCCTATGACAAACTCATAAAGCATCAAAATTGTTAAATCAATTTAATTTGCTGAAGCATAATTGATAACTTTCATTAACATAAGTAGCATATTATGTCATCTTCCTTGCTGAAGTTCGCCGACCAGATGGCTGTTCTACTCTCTCAAGACCATATAAGGTACATGCCATTCTACTTTTCTTAGCATTATTCTGATCTGAGGATATCAACAACCTACACTACATGGCAACAGTATTAAAGAACACCTGTCTAGCAGAAAATTATATTTAGGAAAAAAGAACCGACAACATGGGTACACAAAATGTTTGTGAGCTAACAGAAGAACCTTTGCAATTAGTTTACAGCAGAATACTTTGTGTTTATAGCATATTTATAGTTCATCAGAGAATATCCAGTCAAGCATAAAAGGTATGAGAGATGATAGCGAATTGAAACAGTTACATCATGCGTAGGTTATATATATATATATATAATAAGAGAGAGAGAGAGCTAGACTTGGCTGCATTCGAATGTAGCCAAGTTGAGGATCCGTTCACTTCCCCCACCTTTGAATCCATGCATATCCCAATCACCCAATCTTTTCCATCTTTTCATCTTTGGGATATGTGAACTGTATGGATCCAAGGATGGGGAAGAATCGGATCCTACATTTAGTTACATTCGAATATAGCCAAGTCTAACTTATTAATATATAGAGAGAGAGAGAAGGTGGGGTAGACTTGGCTATATTTGAATGATCACCTTCCCATCGTTGGATCCACATGGATCCCGAAACCACCACACCTTTTTTACCTTTTCCATTTTTAAGATTCATGAGCCGTGTGAATCTAAGGGTAAGGAAGGTGATTGATCTAGTCTTAGCGACATTTGAATGTAGCCAAATCTACTTATATATATATATATATATATATATATATATATATATATATATATAACTAATTAATTTATTAATTGAAGTATTTTTTAAAAAAAATATTGAAATAAAAATTTAATACAATACGAACGATATAGATGCTTATATGGCCTAGGAAGCATGGATGGTTCAAATTGCACATCATGTTCGTATTGGAGACATCAGATATTGATGCCCATAAGATACTTCTAAGTTACATGTCTAATACTTATACATTAAGTACCTATTTTCAAAATACAAACAAAAAGGTGCTCTAGGTGCTTTTCAAATGCACTTGAGACACTTCCACAATACTTTAATGAATGAGGGCGAGAGTATTTTCTTTCTTTTTCATATGAATGTTAACCTTTAATGATAGATGATTAATTTTGGAATTTGCAATACCGATACTATATAATATGGAGAATAAATCAGAGCTTATGAATTTGAATAATGACTAAATGATGAGTTTGTGGAAGTTGACACTATCATATTAAGCATAACCCATTTTCTTTGATAGTTAATTCTATTATATTGATGCTTTTCATACACACACATATAGAGGTAATCTTAACTACATTCGAATGTAGCCAAGCCTAAATCCAATCATCTTTTCAACCCTTGCATCCACATAGTTCACGAATCTCAAAGGTGAAAAAAGTAAAAAGTGGATAGCACCAGGATCCAGTAGATCCAACAGTAGAGACGATGACCGGATCCTAAATCCAAGAATGAAGGAGATGATTGGATTTAGGTTTGGCTACATTCAAATATAGCCAAGTCTCTCTCTCTCTCTCTCTCTCTCTCTCTCTCTCTCTCTCTCTCTCTCTCTCTCTCTCTCTCTCTCTGTTGTTGCATCTTGGATGGATCATGTCCTCCTTTCAAGATTTATTGTATTAAAGTATCTTTATTATGTCATACACATTTCACGTACCAATGTCCAAGATTAATAGGATATGGAAATCTTGTAAAAATATGATGCAGCTGACAATCCATAGAAAATAATGATTTACCACAATAACAGTCCATGCTCCATATAATGACATTAGCATCTAGTTTGGTCATCATTCAGATCTATTGGCCATACAGTAACATTAACATCACAAAAAATGTAATTAATTATCCATCATGCCTATCATTATAAGGTTAGCGGTTATCCCCAAAAAATGAAAGGAAGAGATGAAAACCTCTCCCTTGTTCCAAAAAATATACTGAAAGTATGCAAAACAGTTTTAGTAGTGAAATTTGGATACCTAAAAATCAGTAATCACCATATATCCTATCCATGTCCATCTTGTACCAATATCTAATGCATATCTTACATTGCAACAGAATTCAACGGAAGTATCCAAGCATTTTAGTTTTTACGTGCAACTAAAGTACCATTTCAGTAGTGAAAATTTTACCTGCAACCTAATAGGCTAATTCTTTACCAGAAAGTAAAAGAAAAAGATTGCTGCTTCCCAACACCATTCCCCTGCCAAGCACGCCAGTCCCTTGTGGCAGTCAGGGATTAATGCAGTACACAGGGGTCACAAGGGTAACAAATGGGCCCCATGTACCAATTGGCTCATCACTGCTCTCTGGTGCACTAAGCAGGGTAAGGAGTGATGCAATGAAGCATTTTTTTCAAAATGTGAAAAGAATATTGTAGGTATCACGATGCATTATTCCAACAACTCGGCTAGTTCATAATTCACAATCAATCCCTCTGCACTCTAGTTATATAGCAAGAATAAAAGATGACATATAAAACTCCTACGAGGTATCAGAAGGAACTAATCATAAACCTGCATAATGACTAACAATATCTAGCTTGAAAATAAATTATGACTAACATGAAATAAAAACACAAACTTTTTTGGTGGATGAAAAAAAAGAATATTTCACTCACTGATTTTAACCCATTTCCATTTTGATAACTAGATAATTTTTTAAATTTTTATAAGGACAGTTAACCAATTTATTTAACAGGATTATAGCAACTAAAAAAATGTTAGATAATTGAAGAAAAATCATATTAATACCCATATACAAAAATAAATGAGATATTCAAAATTATGCAAATTATAGAGGAATTAAACTGATGAGTCATACAATAAATTATGGAAGAGAGTAATAGAAAATCGAATAAGAGCTGAACTTTGATGTCAAATAATCAATTTGGATTTAGACCTGAAAGATCAACCATGAAAGCTATTTATTTATTAAGAAGATTGATAGAGAGGTATAAGAAAAGAAAAAAAGACCTTCGTATGGTCTTTATTGATTTAGAAAAAGCATATGATAGAGTACCTAAAGAAATAATATGTGGGTTTTAGAAAAAAAGGAGTTATCAAAAGGTACATAATTGATAAAAGATATATATGATAGAGCAATAACTATTGTTAAAACAACAATAGGAGAAACTAGTGAGTTTTCAATAACTGTAGGTTTACATCAAAATCTGTCTTTAAGTCCATATCTTTTTGTATTAGTTATAAATGGATTAATCAAACATATTCAAAATGATATCCATGGTGTATGTTATTTGCAAATGATATAGTGTTGATTGATGAAACTAAATATGGAATAAATGTAAGCTAGAGATTTAGAGAGAGGCTTTAAAATCTAAAGGTTTTATGATTTGTAGAACTAAAACTGAATATATGAAATGTAATTTTAGTGGAAGTAGAAATACAAATGAAGAAATAATGAAGATTGCAAGCCAAGAAATAACAAGGAATAAAAAATTTAGGTATTTCGGATCAATTATCCAGCAAGAATGTGAATTAGATGAAAATGTGAATATAGAGTTAAAGCAAATGGATTAAGTGGAGATGCTTCGTGAGTATTGTATGATTGGCGCATCCCATTAAAATTAAAAGAAAAATTCTATAAAACCGCTATTAGGCCAGCTATGCTATATGGAACAGAGTGTTGGACAATACTAAACATGTGAATAAATTAAGTGTAACAGAAATGCGTATGTTAAGATGGATATGTGGTAAAACTTTAAAAGATAGAATTAGAAATAAATATAAGAGAAATGATAGAAGTAGCCCCATTGAAGATAAAATGAGAGAAAAACGATTACAATGGTTTGACATGTATAACGAAGACATTTAGATACTCCAGTTAGAAAGAGTGATCTTTTAACATATATGATAAGGAAATGGTAGAGGTAGACCTAAACTAACATGAACAAAAATAATTAAAAAAGATATAACTATTTGTAATTTGAAAGTCGACTTAGTCCTGAATAGAGCAGAGTGGAGGAAGTAGATTCATGTAGTGGTCCCCATGTAGTTGGGAAAAGGCTTAGATGAGTTGAGTTGAGTTTCTGTCAAAATTTCTTTGGAAGGAGACCGATGCTGTAGCATGCTACAGCATGATGATTCTTGCATTGTCCTAAAAATTTAAATATATAGTAAATATGGGTACAGAAGATGGTACCAGTTTCCATGATAGCAAGAGATACCTTTTCTATTGGCTTTTTAATGTATACAAAAGTTGGAGGGGACAATTCTTTATTATACAAGCATCTTTTGAAATTTGCTATCAAATAATGCTGTTAGATCTCATTCACCCACAAAGAAGAACTATGCGGTCGTCCTCAATCATCACAACAAGCACCAGTCTCCTATGTATTTAGAATAAGTAGAAATGATCAAATTGTAAACCACTAATAGATATTTTCTCATTTGTTTTTTTTTTTCATTTTAAAATTGTCAAAGTTAATTGTATCCATATGGTAAGTATAAGTTATGTAATCATATATTTATCCTCCATTTAGCTAATCAAAATAAGTTTTATTTATATTGTAAATATATGGTACCACTCGGTTAGAAAAGACATTTTAGAAACACAAGATCAGCAAATATAATCATAATGTGGTGACAATAGAGAAGCCACACAAAGATAAGTCACAAGTACAAGATGGCATTTAAAATCACATGATATGCTTCTACCACATCTGCTGCCTGACAAGCACAAAGTACATATAGAATTAACTCAGTCCAAAACTATGTATACATTTAATAAACATGAAAATGGCACTGGTTGCAGAAATTACTTATCCGCATCCTCAAAACTTAATGAAATATCATTTGTGGAACTAATAAGTGATACGAGATGTTTTAGGCTCCATTGTTGAAAGAATCAATTCGAATGAAATAAAAAAAATAAAAAATACCTGCAGTTCATTTCATGGTCACATTATCAAGACAATATATACAGACAACCCAACTGGTCAGCAAGAAAATAAAGATTTCGATGAACCAGTCCTCCAACACAGATGAAGACTGATGTCAAGTTCCTTTAAGGAACTAAAGGAAAAATCAAAATTTTAAATCAGCATTAATATGGGTTTATTTATTAAAACAGTTGCCACCTCAGTTGGTGCACATACTTGAACAGACCTTCAATATGGAACAAAATATAATTATTTCACTTTTCCTTTTTGTCCTTATTACATGAAATTGGTTTCTGCTGAACAGCAATGATATAATGCTCTTTACAAGCATGGAACCCATCTAGACATGTTTCAAATTAGATTCAAGCAAACTTTTCTAACAAGTTTGATAACTGTATTTTGTAATAGGAAAAGTTTCTTGTTAGTTTGTCTGTTTGTGAGAAAAATGGCAAGAAAAGTCACAAAAGCAACCCAAAATAATTGTAATGCAGCTCATGGGCACATGGCAGGAAAAAGTTTCAGATGATGACACAATAAAGGGAACACCATAGGAAGATTAATATATAAACTGGTCAATATATTTTCCAAAGAATTTTCTAAGTACATTTTAGGGATCTTCCCAACATGCACACTACAGCTGAACCCGTATTTGGTTGGAAAAGTTTTGGATAATGATGACATAAAATTGCTTATCATTGCCAGTGATGTTATGTAGGTCAGTTCATATGCACCTTTTAGTCATCTTCGCCCTTTCATTTTCACTGTCAAGAATAGATATCTTAAAGAACAAAAAGAAAAATAAAGAAAAGGAATATCTAGCACACAAATAAATGACAATGCTCCCAATAAAATCATCCATTTATCTTAAGTTTAGTGAGTAAAAACGCTGCTAAAAGCCATCAATAATATGATAAGATAATGCTAGGGACTTAAATAAAAAGAATAGAGTTTCAGTTTCCAGAGCCAAACAAATACTAGATTAAAATAAAAGAACAAAACTCTTGAAACCAAATTTGCAATTTTGGTGCCAAACCCCATACTATGGTACATACCTAGTACCAACACTCTGGGGCATACTGAGTCTGTCTCAATACTACCAGTATAGTATGGTGTAATACAGTCACTTACAGCAACCCATACTTGAAACTAAAAAAAATTATTAAAGGAAATACACCAAACACAAAGATGTGATAAATAAAATTTTCAGATTGAAGTCAGAAGCAACCTTCTCTTTCACACCATCAACAATGGCCCACATGTACTTCTCCTCTTGCTTCAGTTTTTCCTCTTTCAAGGCCTTCTTCTCCTGTACAAGCAACAGATTTGGTAACACAATTCTACCAAATTAGAACATCAAGCAATTAACTCAAACACAGGCATACACTACAATCTTTATAAATTTCCCAAAATAAAGCAGAACAAGAAACAACATAAACAAGAAACAACATATGAAATTGTTGCTTGTTGTGCTAATATTATGTAATGGCTAGGGATAGGTTCAAAGATGAAGCAACAAGATATCATGAATTAATTTAACCAGACAAATGTCATAACCAAACCCTGGTAAGCTATTACAAAGTATAAACAGTGATAGCCTGATGCACTCATAATTACCTAGGTTGATTACTAAACAACTCAAAAGGCTATAAATAAATACAAAGATCACTCATCAGTAGGGTTGGAAGTGGGTCCGGGCCAAAGGCTGGGTTTTCTTATACTCGGGTTAGGGTTGGACTCAAAAGTAAAGCCCATATTAATTTCGGGCAGGGCTTGGGCAGAACATTGGCCTGGCTTGGGCAGAAGCCCGAACCAGATACTCAGTAAGCAAGCCCGATTATTGAGCCCAAGTATTGGGTTTCACATCTAAACAAGTTACGAAACTAGGCCCAGGCTCAGCTCCACAAAGCATAACACAACATCACACCTATCGCCAATCCAACACTGGAAGAAGAAAAAGAGGTGTCGATTGTCCAAATTTTTTTTTTTTTTTTGCAGCCATCAGGGTACCATTCCACATGACGGATGAGGAGCTGGTGCTCTACTATATAAAGCGCAAGGTCTATCACCGCTACATTTGCCTCCCCATGGTCGGCAACGTTGACATCTACAACGAGGAGCCCTGAGAATTTTATGGTACCAAGATCCTCTTTTTCTTTCTCCTATTGTTCTTATATTCTTTATTTCTTAAATCTTGGATTGAGCCAAAGGCCAGCCCTTTCTCAAGGTCAAGACCTTGAAACAAGGCAAGGAACCCTCGTCAACAGCAAAGGTGAGGAGGGAGTGGGGGTCTCGAGTGTAGAATCGAAAGGGCATGACTAGTTGGTCTAGCAAGCTTGGAGCACAACAGATTGCCCAAAGGCATGGGTTTGGAGTTGGACAGACATGGCAGGTGAAATCCTTGGTCCTAAGTTAGAGTTTTGACAGGTAGGCTTCTCTCTCTTAGCATTAGGGTTTGGGGAGGAGGGAGAAGCATCACTCGATAGCCATTCCTCTATTTGTGGTGTGCTAGAGAAGAAAAGGGGAAGAAGAGATGAGAAGAATTCATGTTGCAAGGTAGGCAGCCATGGGTTTCAAGTCGATGGTGTTCGGGCTGTGCTCAGGTCTAGGCTACAGCCAGGATCAGGTCTGAATTCTGAAAATTATTTTGAGCTCCGGTCCAGCCCGAAATTCAAAAAAAATTGGGCTAGGTTGGTGCAAAGGTGTGGCCCGATCTGGCTTGGTCCACTTCTAGCCCTCCTCATCAGGGGGAAAAGAAAATAAAATCAACTCAACTCAACTCATCTAAGCCCTTTCCCAATGGAAAAGAAAATAAAATGACAACTACAAAACTGTTAAACCAAGTTCACTGGGGACAGACTAGGTTGGTTTAAGCTGCTTAATAGCCAACCTATTTTGGAACCTCTTGATATCATCAAAACAGGCAAGTTGAGTAGGAAATGGCATGATCGAACATAGCCATTTTTCAAATGGACTGACATAGATCCAGATCAATCCATGGGTTTGAAGATTCAGGTTGGTCAAGTCCATGTTGGCCATGTTCAGTTTCAGTCACAGGTTCCCCCAACCCAATTCGAGACTATTATCTTTCATAAGTTCTAGAAAGGCATTCATAGATTAATTAAAAGAAAACCTTTCGACATATTTTATACAAAACAAGAATATAGCATCTCTGGAATCCCAACAAGCATAAGAGGCGGGGAAATATTATAGCAGAAAATGCAAATGCTTTTTGCATGATTTTGTGTGCTAAAGCAAACAGCTAACTGTTTGTTGAAACTAGTTTCTGTTAAACTCTACCTGAAACAAGATCCAAATCCCAACACATTGATGAGTAGAAGCAACATTTAGCATATGGAATCAATATTATTGTATAATTTAAAAATCAATAAAATGGCTTTTTCATAATGAACCATTGCCACACAATGTGAGTTTAGAAGACCGGAAAAATGATTATTTACCTCTGCCTCATTTGTTTTTTCTTTTCCTTCTCTATCAAATGCCATTCATAGATTGGAGTGAAATCACAGAGCTCAAATTTCTTAATGACGTGGTTTTTCCCAAGTATTTGTCTCCAATCATTCATAAAGTTCTCGATAAATTTTGGCTTGGTGGCATAATCTGTGTCCTTCATTACAGCAAACATTGTTGCAACCTGCATCTCAAACAAAATCAGAGGCTTTGGAACATAGCTGACCTTATCTAATTGTGATTCTAGAGATGAATTATAGACCAAAATGGTTGAATGTAACAAAAACACCAATTTAGGACAACCACAAGCAACAAAGCAAAAGGTGATGATGATGATATGATGAAGCACAATAACATAAAGTCATCTCAAAAGTCACCTCTTCTTGTTCAGGAGTCAAATCAACTGGCTGTCCATTGTAGAGCATTTTGATCCCATGAGACTTGTATGGAGGAGGAAATATAACTCCATTATGCTGCAGAGTTGTCCATTTCTGTGCCCCACCAGATTCGGGTGGAACTTTTAAAGACTTTGAGTATCTAGAATTCTTCATGATCTTTTTTGTTTTCCTGTGAACTTTCTCGATGGTTTTCTTCATCACATTCTTTGTGGATGCTTGTTTGCCCGAAGAAACCTTTTTAAACCTCTGTGAAATTGGAATGTGATCATTATCATCTGTCTTTACTTCTTTCTTGACAACAGGCCCATGCTTGGCTTTGACAGAAACAGAGGCATCTGACACCCTTGCCTTCTTAGTTTCAGACTTCATTGAGTTACTGCCCTCATCCAAAGCCCTTTTGGTTGAAACTTTCACAAGCTTAATTTCATTACGTGAATCCCTCTTGGTAGAATCATTCTGCTCAGCTTTGGATGTCAGAGGTTTCTCCTTATTGGAGTCAGCAGAATTTTTCAATTTAGCAACTCCAGACCTGGATTGGAACCTAGAAACCAATGGTTTCTCATCGTCAGAGTCATCCAAATAATTCTTAGTCTCTGTCTTTATCCTTCGCGATAGGGATGAAGTTGGTCTGGAAGCTTCAAGAACTTTCATGGCATGCAAAGGACTGCTTTTGTTGACCACAGGAGCTGTAGAAAATTTTGAGCTCAGAGGTTTATCATCATCAGAATCATCAGAGTGTTCAGTTCTAGCACATGATTTATCCAAAATAATATCATTTGTACATTTGCTTTCCAAATTATCTATTGATGGCTGTTTGTTCACTTTTTGAGAATTCATAGTCTGAACAGGGACAGAAGATGTTCGACGTCTAGAGCTTAATGGTCTATCATCATCAGAATCATCAGAATCATCAGAATTCTTGACCTCATTGCAAGGACTACTAAGATGTGTTGTTCCCATATCACCACTCGCTTTTCCAAGTTCCAAAGAATGTTTTGATTGCTCAGGTTTTGGAGCTAGAGAATCCGAGGTCACAGCACTAGGCTTTTTAGACAATACTTTGGCAGTTGAATTCTTATTTCTTTGAGGATTTGAGGTTTTGCCACTTTGATCAGATGCAGACGTGCTGAGAGAACCATCATATTTCCGAAATGAAGCTTTCTTTGCACCTGAGCTCAATTGATTTTGCTTGGATGCAGTAGAACTCCTCCTAAAAACTAAAGGTGCATCATCTTCTTCACTGTTGTCATCCAAAACTTGCTTGGAGTCGTGCACAGCCATTATAATTAAAATATTACAACATGTATAAATTTAACCTGCAAATGGAAAAAAGGTTGGAGAAAGGTTAACCGCTGAGCAGAGTGTGTGTGTGTGTGCATCTGTGTGGTCGTGGGTTGGGGGAAGTTCAACTACATAAGCATTTTGAAACTTGAAGCAAGGCTGTCAATGAGTCAGGTTGATTTAAAGCATTCATATTTCCTAACAGAATCCTGTAAAAGGACCAATTATAAACCCTTTTAAGACCAAATTGATGCAAGCAAAAATAAAAGATATCATAAAAAATAATCAGTCCAAACACTGCAAGGTGCAGACATGGATAATTTCTGTCACAGGACAGATAAGTATTCCAATGCAAAGTGACCAGAAATAAATTGCAACAAAGTGATTTTAAGATGGTTCCAGAAAGTAAGATGTTAGTTCAGTTGTACCAGCTTTCACTGCAGTTCCAACTCCCATACAAGGTGCTTATATTCATGGAAGGTCATTTCGTACCATACTGGATGAAACAGATCACACTGAGGCTGAACCAATACAGTTCACCACAATTGGTTTGGTATAGGCTGGACCACCCTATACCACCTAGTTCAGGTCGAAACAAGGCCATTTCCATCTGGTTTGCCGAAATAGGTGATTTCATCAAACTTTCATTTTCAATTAAAATTTAATTTAAAAATTTATAAAAACTAGTATTACGTGTAGATAATTTGGAAAAATCTTAAGATGTATTAATCATCTTGTGTGATACTAAGGGAGAGGCTTCTATGGCACTTGTTCCAGTCAGGATGGTAGGTTCGGTCAAGCCATGCATCAAGGGATGAGAAGAGAAAGAAAGCAATAGTAGTTCTACCAACCAATAAGAAAGGAAGGACATTGCAAAGAGTGAAGGAATTGATGCACTCAGATTTAGAGACACAAAAGCCCTTGAACAACCAACCAGCTCATACAAGAGCGCTTGGATGACTAGCTCTCCAAATCATCATGCAAGAGGAGTGATAATGACAGATTGAATGTCAACGGGGTATTGGGTGATCAGAGAGCTGCACAGGAGTAACAATCCCATGGTGTTCGATTCACTAGTCAGTCTCAATACATTCATGTCACACAGGATAAGGATCACAAGGTGTAACTTAGTAGAGCCTATAAGGAGACTATTGCTTATAAGAGACAAAACCAATAAGGTCGTTCGAGACATGGAGCTGCTGATGTGGAAAATCTAGCACATGGAGTAAGATTTTGGACGTATCTAAATCGAATTCTCACACCGGATCCTATTCCGTACTGGCTAACTATGATTTACATCCTTATGGATATGGATATCCTTTATTCGATTTGTGAATATCTTGCATTTGATGCTTCGACCGGCTACTACGTTCAAGAACCACAACGCGTGATGTTCACCAATCAGATTTTGCCAACATAATCTTCATGGCTGAGCCACTATCTAGTGGAGTGGGCCCATGATGCTCATGAAAGCTGGGTTGGGCTTACAGGTCAGACTACGAGCAGAACCATGACATTTGCCAGTGGCATAGACACTTCATCAAATATTAGAATCGGTACATATTATCTATTGCGTGTTTGTTATATATTTGAAGTTCTTGTTCATATGCAATTTAAAATATTCTCTTCTAGTTGTTTATTAGTCAACTCCGCCAAGGCGGTTTCAAGCCCGAGTAAAGGACGAGGGTTGCGTTAAGTAGCTGACAGCCAGCGTAAAACCCCATCAAAGCCTTAAAATATGAATTTTATAAATAAAACTATGCGAAGGGCTAGTTTGAATGTCGACTTTGTCCTAAATAGAGCAGAGTGGAGGAAGTAGATTCATGTAGCCAACCCCATGTAGTTGGAAAAAGGCTTAGATGAGTTGAGTTGTTTATTAGTTATATTTGCATTAATAATATACCGATATGCTTTATTTTTATTTAACACCATAAAGTATTTCGAAACATTAACAAAAAGCACGTAAATTTAAAGAAAAATTATTAAAATTGAGTATACCATATTAAAGAAGAAAAATTAAAAACTATCAAAAATAAAAAAAGAAAAACCTAACGTACTAGTCAACCTAATCGATATACCAAAGCATACCATATCTTGGTATGGTACACTTCTTGTACTATACCAAACCCAGTGGATATCAATTCTTGATACAACAAACCTTGCTTATGTTAAAACTACCAACAATAACTATTACCTTAAAAAAGGTGTTCATGAGTGAGAGAAGGGCTATTTGGAGAATCTTTACCTTTTTGCGACAAGCATAAGTTAGAAGACTTACAACTTTCTTTTTTTTTCCCGTTTGACCAAAACAATGAGAAAGAAATTGTTTCTCTCAAAATTAAGAAAGAAAAATCCATAGCTAGCTTCTGCTGACACATCCAACTACCCAAGCATTGTGATCTAGCTTGACATGGTAAAAGAATCATCTAGCTTGACATGGTAAAAGAATCATCTCACAATCTCAAAAAGATGGATATTAGGTTAAAAAAAATAGAGACTTCAGGATTCAATCAGTTGTCAAACATCATTTGACATATGATGTCATATGGAATTATTGATAAGTGCAAAGTGTTAAAGTTTAACAATGCAGTTGATGGACATCGTTTCTGGAAAAAGGCAAAAGTATCATTGAACAAGTAAAAATAAATGCAAAGCATGTAAGCAACTCAATTTAGAGTTGCATTCCAACTAAGGATTTAAACAAGAAGCATGATTTTTTTTTTTTCATGTCACTTAATAAAAGAGACATATTTTGGATCTCAACTTTGCTAATATCCTTCAATCCATGAGATTCTCAATGCATAAAATTTTAGCTGTCCGGTAATCAAACTGATGAATTATGATCCTTTGGGGAAGATGAATATTTACTGAGTGAAAACTTGAATGCAATGAAGACAAAGCCGTCTGATTTGTCCAATGTTCTGCAGCCAGAAACATGGATTTTCACACCTCCCCCGTCTGACATTTGGCAAACTCACTGCACTCTGTCATTTAATGCTAACTTGTCAAGTGTTGCCAGGGCAGTTTTAAGACTGCTAAAACATGAGTATCACAATGGGCACTGTGTATATATAGGTGAAACAAACTTTTTTTTTTTTTTGTATTCCTAAAGCTTCATTATAATACCCAGAGCTAGACTTCACTATAAGTGTCTTTTATGTCACAATTCCCATTAACTATCAGTGGTTGACATTATTGGTCCTATGTCCTCCATGCAACACCAAATTCCTTGTGAATGCATCATT
Organism: Calamus simplicifolius; assembly: GCA_900491605.1. Lineage (NCBI taxonomy): Eukaryota > Viridiplantae > Streptophyta > Magnoliopsida > Arecales > Arecaceae > Calamus > Calamus simplicifolius. The sequence goes on from UESW01004310.1 coordinate 150,343, forward strand.
GTAGACAAAGTTTAGGGAAACTTGCAGTAACCTTCAACTTTGGCCAAGAAATACTTTAAACCCAGAATTTTAAAATTTTTCAGTTAGTCCCTCTAACTTATTTCTCCTGTACCAATATGATCCAACCATCTATCTCGATTAGAAAGTATTATGCATTAGTTATCATGTGATCATCATTGTGATATCTTAATAGTCCTACTATTCCCAAAATACCCTTTCTCTCTTTCAATCCCCCCGCTCTCTCTCCCTGGATGATCTAGTCTGGTCCTTTGATGCAACTCTTGGGTGGAAAGAAAGGATCCTTACTTCCCATTTGATTGTTAAGGAAAAGAAGAGCCATTTGGGTGTATGCTTGGTAGGTGGCTTTGGCATGCCTTCATAAATTGAAGGAAACAAAAATCTAAATCATGGAAGAAAGAAAGCATAAAAAAAAGGAGAATTGCTGGATCTAGCGAGAGTCATTGGATCCAATGGAGAACCAATGAGAGAGAGGGAGAGAATGATCTTGTGACTACTTTAGAAAGATCTCACCTTCCTTCTCCATTTCCATTTCTTCTTAATATATAGCTCCCCACATCCCCTATCCCTCCATCCACAGCTCCCCTCTCCTCTTTTTATTTAGACTTCAGTGTTTTTGCTTAAATGGGTGTAACTAACATAGGTGCATGTCTTTGACCTTGTCTTCTTCTCTATGGGTTTTGCCAATCTAGGGACTAGCTTTTTGAGTTGTTTGTGTGGATGGTAGGTGCCTCCTCAAGTCTTTTGAATTTATTGTTTTTGTTGTGGATTTGGAGTATTTAGATAGGATTTGATTGAGTTGAGTTATTCCTGGGTCCTACTAATAGATGCTTATTAAATTTTAAATGTCAAAGGACAGCAAATATGATATGTTTATGTCTTTCATATGGGTTTGAACAGAGTGCATCATCTTGACATTAGTTTTGTTGTACTGTATTTGTAGCGTATGTTGGCTTGGATATGGGCATAGCAACAGATAGGTATCATGGAGAAGAGCAACTGAAATGCAACAATGGCAGCAGTAGTAATGGTAAAAATAAGAACAAGCAAAAAATAATACCTCAACAAGGCCTAGTGATCAGTTGGAGAAGCTACAGATAAAAAGGCAACAAAAGAAAGGATCATCACTGTATTTTTGCTCGGTAAGGAATGGTAGTTCAAGAACTAACAATTCAATGACGATGTTGAGATCTTCTACAAGATTTAGAGATGTAGATTAATTGTTTGTTTATTCCATTTAACTTTGATGCTATACTTAATTGAATGGCCTGTAAATAGATCTAATGTTGTTTTTTTGGCCTCTTGCCTCCTTTTTCTTATACTTAAGTGGCACTCATCCTAACATAGTTGCCGGCAAACTTGGAGGTAGGATCCTACCATGGATGTGATCACCATCTCAACTACATGGCCAGATTATAGAAAACAATAATTCTCCCTCCAAAAGTAACTAATAAAGGAAGTTGTCTTTTGAGCTACTCTATTAACAATGTTAGTGGCTTCATTAACAACTGGGCCACAATGACACAGAAAAATAAACTAGAGGGGCTGATTAAAATAAACAAAGAAAACTTTTGGGGTCAACATGTTTCTCGACCAAAGTTGAAGGGGTGTCACTACAATTTTCCTAAATTTTACAAGAGATGCTTAGTTAGGATCATGCGCTTCCTATATACTTCTGAATTAAGGGAAATCATACCGAGCAAAGAACTTTCATCACAAACTATGGAACTAGTTGACAAGGTTCACATTAGAATGCAAACAAATTTGCCTATTAATATAAGCTTTCTCTATAACAATGTTTTGCCATCAAATGTTATCAAGTGATAACTTACATCATGTTCACTACTTTTGATATTTCTTAACTTTTATCCTAGTTTCTTAAACCACCCTTTCACATACAAACCCTTCAAACAGAAATCAAAGCATTCTCTTGTTAGAGTAGCTTTTACCTTAACTGAACCTCATTGTACCTACTCAATCTATTCGCCATCGTACAGTGTTGTTAAAAGCATGAAATGCACTAAAGCACAAAAAACTCTTGGAACCTAAGCGTATGACACAAAGTAAAGGTATGCGCCTGAACAAAGTAAGGTGCACATTTTTAAAATAATTGGTAAAATAATTTAATAAGCAAGATTTATAATATACAATAGAAAAAAATAAAAAATCATCATAAAATATATTTAGCCTATTAGTTCATCGTCTTTTTCAGTTGAAATTTCCTTAACGTCTTTGTTTCTCTTTATCAGATAATAGCATAATTTTTAGTGTTCCAACTATTTGATTTCCAATTTTTAGCTTTTCATAGGATAAAAAATAATTATATATTGAATGGTGCATCATAAAGTCAATACAATATAATCAATATAATAGACTTAAAAAAGTATTACAAATATAGCTTACAAAGAAAAGCATACTTTTTTACATTTCAAAATGAATCAAAAGCTCACACTCGTAGAATATAAATGCCTAACGCTTGGCACCTTATGCCTCACGCCTTAGACACACTTTAGGGTATAAGAAGTGCTTAACCCTTAGTACCTTACACCTCATACCTTAAGCGTGCCCTTGACAACACTGCCATCGTATATCCTTAAATGGTTTTAGTCACAAATTTTCCCTTAATACCAATCTCTAAATCTGATTTTTCCCAATATATCAGCATGTCTGCCTCATATATTATCTATTTCTGCTTATCTATCCTCTTAGCTGCACAAAATTGTTGAGTTAAAGAATATTGAATATTGATGGTCTTGTAACAATATTATATGGTTCCACTAGGTTGTGACATTAATAGACAACAAAATAAGAGCATGTCTTCACTCTATAGATAGTACAATATTTCAATAAAAAATACTAATCTACATCCATATCTTGAAAGAGAAAGCCAAAATTACTTATGTGGAATGGACTTAAAAGACAAGCACTAAATAAACCAAAAGCCTTTGAGGGAATAAATTGACACATAGACATTAAATATGATGTATGAAAGAATATTGATTGATAAGAAGTGGGGTTTATGGTCGTATCCCTGAACCATTCTTTGGACTATCATATACTAGATACCACCATAGCAGTTATTTTCTTTCATTAAATAGACTTTTCTTTTCTTTTACCCATAAAAGAAAAAAAAGTCAGAGTTGTTTGATGTTAGCCTTTGGGAAAGACATATCAGGCTTATCTTTATGTTACATTTTTCTGAATTATTGAGGTTTTCTATGTATCCAACATTGATAAGAATGTTAATTGCATTAAATGTGCCAAAGTTGTGTTTAAAATACATAAAGATCAGATTAAAAAATAGTTTATTATTTAGTACTTGCAGACAGGATTCATGGCACCCTATGACTAATCTTGGCGCATGTGTTCTCTGATGCAAAAACCAGGAGGGAAGTAAGTTTGAAAGGATCAACAGTGTGGTGGTTCAGACTCTTCCTCTAACCAAAATCCTGCACATAGAGATCCATTAAGTTATTTTTGGGTGAATTTTTAAGGAGAAATAGCTGCTTCTCAGTAAAATCTTTCTACATATTTCTTCCACCACTGCAAGGGAACAAAAAAAATATTTTCCAACTAAGGACACATAATATGATCATCAGTCTTGGAGGGCAAACAGAATGTCACCACTCACCAGTTATCATATTAACAGAGATGATAAAAGTTGTGTCCAAGAAAAGAACTATCATGAATTCCTTACAGAACTGCAATAATATGCCCCTAATAAAGTTGTATTCTACAATTCCTTCACACACGCACACATGTGCGCGCGCGCATATTCTAATCACAAGAATGTGCTAACAGCCATCAACCTAGACAGAATACAGGAAAGAATCAACAGTCACCTCGGAGGCCAATCACTCAAATAATCTAGAACCAGTATGCTCCTGTATTCACATAAAAAAAAATCCATAAAACTCTAATCCATCTCTCAGTATCGACCGTCACTCAATCCCTAAAGCCTACACCTGAATTTTGGAATGCCAGCACAACCCTAGAGCCAATCCCAATTAAAGAGATGGTTAGTACAGCAGATGAGAGAAAAATGGTTTCAAATATATTACAGGTCAATCAAAAATGCGTTCATTACCTGAAAAACTATTCATTTACCCCCAAAAGAAAAGAGGGGGAAAAAAGCCAAAGATTTCCAGAATCTTCAATCCAACACGAAGATATCTTGAATGCACGTAGAAACATAAACATCAAAAACACAAACCACAAGTTCGTAGCCACGCAGTGATAGAATTTCAATCAAAGAATAATCGAGAAAAAAGAAAAAGAAAAAGAAAACTGATTGAAGAAGCACAAGAACCAGTCCCTTCTCCACGTCGCCCCATCGTATAAAACCCTAAAATCGTGACAAACATGGATTATATGCCACCCTTCCAGACAAAAAGAATACCCGTGTTCCTCGTCCGAAGAACCCTTGAGCTGATGGAGGGGCCGGAGGAGTTGGCCGAGCAAAGAAGAGGCAATGACGGGGACTTCGAGGCGGAGCGAATGGGAGATAAGGGTTCTCCTCAGGACAAGAGATCAGGGTTTGCGAGTGATCCCCAAGTCCCCACCGCTGTTTTTTTTTTTTCTTTTTTTGTCCTTTTTTTTTCCTCCCTTCTCTCCTGCCTGGCTGTCTGAGGAAGCTGGAGTTTTTTTTTTTTTTTCCTCTCTCTCTCCCTTTGGCTGCGGGCTGCGTCGGAGAGGAAACAGGCCGTTGGCACGTGCGACATACTTGGCTGATATAAAAGCTGGCGACCGTTTGGCAGTATCTTATCGACAGATGGATCATGGTGGCGCAGCCGACTTACTCGGGAAATACAGGTGTCGAAAAAGTTTAGACCGTTCTGATTCCATCAACGGCTATGATTGGCTTGCTAGACTCAAGTGCAAGATCCGACAACCATCTCATGATCTTACCAAAGTCAATTTTCGACATAGGGCTGATGGGAACGGCTGAGAGTAACGGCTGCGCTGAGTTTTCCTGTCCCCAACGGGCTGTGTATGGCTTCGAGGTAATTTCGCAGCAATCGATTCCAAGACTGAAAAAAAAAAAAAAAATATTAAATAGTTAAAAGTTAATATAAAATATGATTAGATTTTTTAAAATATAAATTTATTAAATTAAACTACGAAAAAGAATAAGATGCTTTCATTAAGGTAGTGTTTGAAATAAGTCATAACTATAAGGGATAGTTGGAAGGATAATCCATGGTTAACCATGGGATATCCTCTCAATTTATTCCCTAGAAAATACAGGAATAACTGGTTATCCCTCCAAATAAGAGTAAAAAAAGTTATTCTATGATTTATCTTTTTGCATTTGATATGATCAATGGGATAGCTAAGGGATATCCCTAGGAATAGCCAAGGGGACAAACTCTATCCCGTACACTTATCCATGGATAATATTTTTTCTATCAAACACTACCTAAAAGACTTATGCATCTGCATCCGAATATTTTGAAAAATGGGTAAGAAGCACCGCATCCGCACGTAATAAGTAAAGATTCTTGCACTATACACGAATGTGGATAAAAAAGTTAGTTCATAATAGTCAACTTAAAGTAGCAACTTGGAGCATAAGAATATCAGGTAAAGTTATAGATAATGGACACTATGATTAGAAGAAAAGTAAATGAATAAGAAAAACATAGAGAAATAGAGAATACAAGATATAAATTATATTTACTAAAAAGCATAACAATAGAAATAGAGTAGGAATAATTGTAAACAAGAATTTTAAGGAATATGTTATTAAGGTAAGTAGGAAAGGAGATTGGATTATATATTAAAACTTATAATTGAGAATAATATAATTAATATAATTAGTGCATATGAACCATAAGTAGATTAGACCAAAAACTAAGATACAATTTTGGAAAAACATAGATGAAGTAATGCAAAAAAATAATATAAGGAGAAAAGATATATATGAAAGAGATTTTAATGGACATTGAGGTAAAAATAGGGATGGATATGAAATGGTACATGAGGATATGGATTTGAGATAGAATGAAGCCGGTGAGCTTATTAGATTTTAGTGGCATATGATCTAATAATAGCAAACACTTGTTTCAAAAAGAGAGATAAATATTTAATGAAGCATAAGTTACATTTGGTTTAACTTTTTTAAGATTATATATTTTTGAATTACATGATTAATATTCCACATGATAACAAATATGTATGTATATAAAATATAACTTATATTCAAATTACATAATTTTTGGCATGTAGATAATTTAAAATTAGTAAATTATATCTAATCATTTGGATTATTAATGTGGTGTGTTTATTTGAGAAATATTTACACTTTTATTTTTGTTGAAATCATGAGATAACAAATATATATAATTGAATTGCCAAAAATGGTTTTAGCTATTTGTAGACAACATCGCAATTCACGTCGCCAAGTCCATGAACCCTCTCTCTCTCTCTCTCTCTCTCTCTCTCTCTCTCTCTCTCTTTATATGTGTGTATATATAAGTCTTGGCTACTATATGATATAAGTAGCCAAAGTTAATAAATTGCATAGCTGTCACCTTTTAAGATAGGATGCATTTATTTTTGAAATTAAGTTATGCAAGAATACATATATACATATGTATGCATGCATGTGTATGCTCTCGTTATTTTCATTTTGATGTGCTTTAGAGAACCTAAAACATGACATATCTACTTAAGTTTCATAATTCTTTTATTTTAATTTTCATTCAAGGACATCTATAAGCATTAATCATAAAAAAAAACCACAAAACTACTGGGAAATATGTTGAAATAGTTAAAGATTACAACCAATAGTATATAATTAAAAATAGCATTGGCCACATATTTCTTCATTTGACGTTATGAATAGCTACAATCCATAAAAGAAATCTTATGAAGTTATAAAGTAACAAATGAAGTAATAATTCTCTTGCTTTGCATGGTCAATTTTACTAATTTGAGAAAGCATCCTTCCCTAGATGCACATTGAGTCTCGATGATACGAAAATAAATCCTCTTAGTTTAAACATAAATTTAGAATCTACAATCTTTCTACTAAATATAAGATGCATATTATTCTTTTGGGTGCAAATATTTGCATGATATGATAAAAATCTATGATTATAGCTTAAATTATTGCTATAAGTTATGCTAATAGTGGTAAGTGTAAATGTCACAATACAATGAAAGCAGTAGTGATTTGCAATTATCAATTATAGTAAATGAATTTTTTATCAATAATTTATAACTCATTTATAGTGACTTTTTTTTTAAGGAAGGGGAGGGGGGGAGGGATCGTAAATATGGGAATATTTTTCTAATTTTATTGAGATAATATTTACAAGAGAAGCAAAATGTGCAAAGCAACAAAGTTATAAGGAAAGTTGCTAAAAAATTTTCAGATATCATGAGCCACATAAGCCCTTTCCGCTATACGCATTACCAAATTTCAAAGGTATACTGGATTTTCCTAAAGATAGCTTGTAAAGAGGAAATCTTGAAAAGAAGATCCTAGAGTTTCTCTTCCTCCATATGTGCCACCAAAAAAAGAGGATGAGCTAATCCCAAGCCAATCACCAAGATAAAGAATGGATCTCCTCGGCTATACTATCCACTTGTGATAAAGGTCATGGGACCTAGAAGAGATATGGATGCGGTGAAAGATGAGAAACTAGAGACTCTAGTCTAAAAGACAGGAAAGAAAAGATGAGACAAAGACTCAATAACAGTGCTACACATTGAACAACTCAAGCTAATTTGCCATCCTTTTTTAATGAGCTTTCTTCCATTTGGAGCTAATTATGGAGATCTAACTAAGAGAAAACTTTTATATTTTCAAGTATCATTGCTTTCCAAATAACTTTATAATAAGGTCATGACACACCATCCCGATTAAGGAATTTATAAAAGAATTTATGGTAGAGGATCCATGCCTTGAGGGTTTCTAAACTGAAAGGTCTGTTTCCCTGAAAGTCTATGGAATTTAGGATTTCTTCCTAAGTTTTGCCAACTGAGAATGTTGAATGCTATAAAGGTCCAATAGCTTGATTGACTATCTTCTTTCTCTTCTACTTCAAGAGGGGGTATTAACTTTAATGCAAGATTCAAAAACCTCCAGAAGAAGTGAACAAAGAGAGATAATCATGATCCAAGAATTTTTCTTAAATTTGATAAAAGAATTATTTTTCAACTCAAGGAAGTATAATTCCAAAAACTACTAAGATCTTGAGTAATACCTTTGTAAACTATAGAGAAGGAAGCAAAGGCTTTTCCTAATTTGATCCTAAATTTCCTTCTAAAATGGTAGGTTTAATTTATTCGATAAGCTTTCTCCAAGTCCGAAAGGATTAGGAGAGATTACACTACAGTAATTTTAGGAATAGCAAGGCTTTAAAGTAATTTTTTGATACTTTTTTAGCATTTTTTCTCGACACTTATAGAAGCATCGAAAAGTTGAGATTGAAGACAAAATTTTTCGACGCTTTTTAAAATGTTAGAAAAGTGTCGGCAAACTTACGTTGCCGATGCTTAAAAAAACGTTGGCAGTATTAGATCCTGGCGCTTTAAAAAGCGTTGACAAAATTACAATGCCGACGGTTTTAAAAGCGTTGACAGAATTACGATGCCGCTTTTTAAAAAGTCAACAGAATTACGATGCCGACACATTAAAAAGCATCGGCAGAATTAAATCCCGATGCTTTAAAAAACGTCTCGTAATTCTTCCATTTTGTTTCATACACACAAAAGAACTGTAATTAAATCTAACAGAGTTCACATTACATCATCAAAAAAGATTTTTTTTTATTAAAAAAGAAGAAGATTCCTGTATCAAACCCAAAAGAATCAGCAAGAACAAAAGTTAGGAACTTAGCATGCAAGCCAATCATCTGATTGCCCTTTCTTCTAAACCTCCTCCTTAATTTATTCTTCTCTACTTCCCTTAGAAGTAAAGGACTGAGCAAAGTTCAAAACAAGACTCCATAGACTCTCACTCTCACCTACGGAGACTTCAGAGACTCATAACCAATAACAAAGGCTTAAGGCCTTCTGCGTTGTAATAGTAAAAATTTGGCAGCAGATAATACTTCAAACTATTCTATCAAATGAAATCCTCACTAACTACTTGTTATTCGGCCAAATTTATCAAGCACTCATTATATATTTTGATTTCTTAAAGCAAGCATATTATAGATAGGACAACTGAACTAACAAGTAACATCAGAGAATTTATATTAAACCTGTATAATGCAATTAATTAATAATCACATTGCATACATTAAATTTATATTAAACATGTATAATGCAATTAATAATCACATTGCATATATTAAATTTATATTAAACCTGTATAATGCAATTAATAATCACATTGCATATATTAAATTTATATTAAACATATATAATACAATTAAAAATAAATTTATATTAAACCTGTTATATTAAAAAAATAACAAATATAAAATTAAAATTGAGCCGATGCTTTCCATAATTTTAAAATCAAAGTATTAAACATGTACAATGCAATCATAATAAACATAAAATCACATTGCATACATTCTTAAAATCCAAATTAAAATTTTAATATAAATTTTGTTATACAATCAACTAAGAGAGTTACAATTTAAAGTTTAATAAAATTTAAAAATACATAAAATGAAAGAACTAAAATAAAAGTAGCCAAGGTCAATGATCTGTAGGAGGAATGTCGTCACCCTATCCGCTTCGATCTGATGCTCCAGGAGCCTTTAAGAATAATTAAAAAAGTTTAATTTGCTTAATTATCAATTAAAATATATTAGATAAATAATTGATATAATATAAGAATATATATTTAATAATATATATTTACCTGATGTGGAACAAACAACTGTACGATAGATGTAAGCCGCTCAATGTGCTTTCTCATAGAATCTATCGCTGCTCTATTGGTGGCACTCCTCCGTCGCATCTTCTTCATCACTGCATCTTGTATGACACTCCTCCATTACATCTCCTTAATCTTATGCTCAAGTCTACGAACACCATCTGCAGCATCATGTGCATGTCTAGTCATCTCAAATAACTGAATGGGGGTGATTCCAACTCCATAACCCTTCACTCGACTGTAGCGCTCTAGCTCCATCAACTCCGTAAACACCTCGGTCTCAATACAACTACTCTGCGTAGATTCTGTAAAGTCATCGACATGCTCAACAATAAGAGCCGTAGCTCTTTCCTATATTAATTAAAAAAAATTAGTTAGATCTTACTGAATAATAAAATCAAATTAAAATCGTTGCATGAAATAAATTGTAATAAATAATTACATATAAGTCCCTTGACTATCTCTGACAAAAGTGCCATCATGATGAATATGAGTCATCCGATAAAACTTCATCTCACCGGGTTTTCACCCATGCTCATCCTTTTAATGAAACGAGGTAGACTTGAGCATAAGATTTGTTTTAATTCAATTTGTAAATAATTTAAGTATTCCAATACAAATGACTATATGTTTTAATTCAATTTATTCTAAAAATTATTGCATGCAATTTATAGATGACATATGACTAAAGTAACAAATCCTTTTAATGAAACGAGGTAGGAGACCAAATCTGATGGTGCGAAATTTTCATTATCTATGCTAACAGATTACTCGGTCTACCATGAAGCCTTTCTGATTTAGGATTCTAATGCATGGCATCACATATAATGATAGGCTTGGTGAAAGAGTAATCCAAGTTCTTCATGAAGCAAAATTTGCTTTGCTTATGTAATGAATTTTAATAACATCTTCTGAAAAAACACTTACAATCACTAATGCCAGAATCATCCTCATGTGCACAACATGCTGATTTGCTGTAGGGTACTCGTGAAGTTCAGAGGCAAATGGCCGTAACAGGTTCCCTTTGGACAGACAGTCCATGTTATCAGAGGTGAAAAAAACTAAAGCATGAGAGATTTTTCTACAATGAAAGTGATCATCTATCTAGTCCTAGCAGCTTGGATGTTTTATCCATTCTCAATAGCTTAAAGTTGGTTAATGTTTGCCAGCCAGCCGGCCAAGAGTTTATGATGAAGTTTGAACTGGAATCAGATTCAGAAAGCCGCATTGAACTGCTCTGAAAAGAAAATAGCTTAAAGGCAGTCTGCTATCATGAGATGCTAAAAGTTCAGGTAGCTGTGACATCATATTCTTAAAGCACAGCTCAGGGTTCTGCTTCTTGGAATCTAATCTCTAAAGTTCAAGCTTGGCGTGTTCTGCTTCTTAGAATCAAATCTCTGAAGTTCAAGCTTGGTGGCACTTGAAGGCTTTGTATCCAACAGATTTGAAATGTGATCCAATTGATATGCAGGCCGCAACCTTATGCTGAGGCCTTTAATTGGGGGTTGGGTTTTTCAACTTTGGCACACCATGGACTGCCAAGCCTATCTTTTGTTTGTATTGTACATAATGTATGAGATATTATGCTTCTTTAGACGTCAGGAGCATTTAGGAATGTTAATGATCTCCTGTGATTTGGAAATAATTGAATCCATTTCTCTGAGAACTTTGTTTCAGGATCCATAGAACTTGGTATAATCTATCTATACTATAATTTGGGAACCGAGGACCAAGAAAATCTTCCTACTTGTTAACAGGCTTAGATGGAGTGTAGTTTTAGTCCAACAGCACTATGATTCTTCTTCTAATGAAGCAAACCATGTGGCCGGTAGGTGCATGTTATTGGTGTCATGAATGCTTGTAGGAATAATGTGGACCCAACTAGAAAGAAGGAAAAAAATATATAAAAAAGGAACCTCATTTATCTAGCTAAGATGCATGGTGCTGTACCCACGCAAGAGTTTTCACTTTCACCTCCTGAGTGCATGACAGGATGTGGCTACCCACATCAACAATTTAGTTTGCTAAGTGTGGGGAACACCAGCTGAAACAAGTCATATAAAAAAAAACTCTGATGCATCTATTCTCATATCCACACAATCATATAATACATATATATATATATATATATATATATATATATATATATAAAGAGTTATATACAGGTGATCATTCAATTTAGTTTGCAAAGTGTGGGGAACACCAGCTGAAACAAATGATTTAAAAAACCTCTCATACATCCATTCTCATATCCACAATCATATAATACAATTCTACACAAAAAAATAAAGAGTTATATACAGGTGATCATTCAATGTTGGATGGTCAGAAAATGAAAAGAAACAAACCACTTCAAATTAATGAAACTTGAGACCTTGCCACTTGATTCACTGTCTATAAAATGCAGATTGCAAACAATTAATCAGACAAATGTGCATATATAGTAAAAAATGAATGGCAACCACTTCAAATTTGGTAATGCTATTCGTAGAAACATGAATTATTTTAAAGATATCACAATGAAATATGACTTCAAACACTAAACTTCAAGAAATTTGGCATATGCTTGAAAATCATTAATAGTCCACAACAAAGTTGTCCGTAGTTTAAATGTTTCACCATTTGAAGCATCAATTGCATCGACACCTTTCCATAACTATTTCAATTCCTCTATTAAAGGTTGTAAAAAATATCAATATTATTTTCTGGATCCTTATCACCTTGAATAACCATTAACAAGATAAGTGAGGATTGTTTCATGCACAACCATGGTGGTAAATTGTATGGTATTAAAATAACTAGTCAAGTGCTATATGTAGAATTTAGAGTCCAAAAAGGATTGAAGCCATCTGAAGCTAAACCCAACCGAACATTACGAATATCAGAGGCAAAATCAGAATGCCTAGTATCAAATGCTTTTCGTATTAGACTATCTACTGTATGTTTCAATATTCCATCCTTCGTACGCCCTTCATCATGCCATCTCATTAATGAAGTTGTTTTCGATGATGAATATAGCCTTTTCAATCGAGGAATAAGAGAAAGTAACGCAATACCTTCATCGATTTTTTTGCTTTGTTCGTTACATCATCCTCATCCTCTTTATGAGTTATCCATTGTGAAGATCCACATATATTACATAACTCTCGATCAGCATTTTTACCATGATATAACATACAGTCTTTTGGACAACTATGAATTTTTTGATATTCAAGATCCAATTTGTTAATAACTTTCTTTGCTTCATAATAAAAGGATTGTAAACCAGAGCCTTCTGGAAATGCATCCTTTAGTAATTTAAGAAGCAAGGTAAAACTCTTTCCAGACCATCCATTCATATATTTTATATGGAATAAATATATAAGAAAAGATATCTTAAAAAATTTCAAACAACCCGGATATAATTGTTCATCTGCATCTTTAAAATTATGATACCGAGCTGATTCGGTAGTTGATGATTGCATATGCTCCTCAACAAATGTTTATTCCATAAATGTAGAACCATCACATATTCCATTTGTTCCATGTATATTAGTTGAATCTCCAAAGTTTTGAACACCATGTCGAAAAGCATCTATGATCAAACCTGTCATATCATCTCCTACAAGGTTATCTTGCATATTACTAGATCCAAGATCAGATAAGGGTTGATTACTTGATATTGGCAACATACATTCTTCATGAAAAACCCACTGAGTATAATCTCTTGCAAAACCATTCCATATCAAATGTTCTTCAACGGTCTATGAATCTAGACAAGAACTGTTAACACATCGCCGACACAGACATAAAATCTTTCCATTCAAACTACTTTTATCCATACCAAATTTAATGAAATCGTGAACTTCATCTAAATATTCTTTGGTATTTTTGGTTTATTTATCCAAATTTTATCCATTTTAGGATAAATGATCGATAAATAACCAACTTTTATCCAATTTTCTGCACGTATTTCATCATCATATGTATTCAACATTTAGTAGCATAGACATATGTCAAAATAAATAGTAATGTGATAAAGAAACTATACTGTTCACAAGATTGACACGATCTACAAAATATTTTTATAAAAATCAAAAGCAGGTAGCATACATTATCAACATGTCGAATAGATGGATAGATGGTTTGTTCGATCTATATCTTTGAAAACCCGTCATGATGAGCTGTCCATCAAATTAGTTATACGATGTCTTATGAGATATATCACTTTCATGACATGACAAGTTTAGCCCCATCGTAAGTTATTCTCTCCAGAAACTAAAAAAACACCCAAGCCACAATATTTGCAGACAAGTATGAAACTTACGATGCTTGGATTGGAACCCAGCAGATTGGATTTTATATTACCAAACAAATCATGCTTATTATAAGGAGAAAATGAGTTGGTTTCATGTTGTTATATTACCAATCAAACGTTTATCTATTGCATCCCCTTTAGTCCACCATTAGAACTTACCTGGAAGAGCATAATAAGCAATAGATAAACCTGCCTTAACCCATTCCTTCGGATTCATCTGCATGATGTCTACTTCTAATATGTTTTTCATACATGGCCTTGTTCTCCAAAATGGATGGAAATTATTGATCACTTTGCCTAACTTTCAAGCCTTGTAAAAGCTTATGCTAGTTGGCGAGTATTTAGTCTCACATCAATTATATAAATATAGGATTAAAGAACTTAAGAAATAACTTTTTAGCTAGTTTTTTGATAGAACCTTAAACATTTGTTGTAAATAGTATCAAAGTGAATATAGTTCATAGCTTGATTGGATCTGAATATGAATTCTTGAAGGATCTGAATAGAAATAATAGTGAAATTAAACTGTTTTCAGTTTTTTACTATTTTAGAGTTATATTTTTCAAAAATCTATTTTTATTTTCATTCACTAAAAATGGTTTCTCAACTGTTTTATATTTTCTATAAAAATAAAAATAGGAAACAAGATTGTTCTCAAAAACCACACACACCCTTATTTTCTTGTGGCATTCAAATTTCCCTTATTCAAGTTGACTCCTTCAAATGATTCTATGGTATCATGTTAGAAGATTAATATTTGTTTCAAATTCCCATGACATTAATAACCTTTGTCATATTCAGAAGTCTAAACTTATGCTTTAAATCCTGTTGCAAAAACAAAACATATTTAGCTTTTTAGGCTTCTATGTTTTTACTTTTCTATGAGTCACCACACACCATGTAAAGCCTAATAGAATTCCCTGTACTCACTAAAAAAAATGTACTTCTTAGCATTTCATGTTATAGCTTACTACAAAATAATATCTTTATAATAGATGATGCAGGAGAGATCATGAGAACAAAATTTACAGACTATAGCAGATAGTGGAACATAAACTATGACTAAAAGTTGATAAAACTATGTCGCAGTGAGATCTCTAAATTCAATAAAAAGCCAAAAAAAAAAAAATTGGACATAGAATTCAGTAAAAATAAATCAGAAATTGTCACAAAAAAACATATGCTAGCAGATTCCCGCTTACAAATTGAAAAACATTGATGAGTAATTAATTTCAGTTGTACCAACCAGATAGGATGCAAAATGATGTGTAAATAAATTTCAACCATGGCACCAAAGTATCATATGAAAAGGATCCAAAATTAAAACAAGTACCAAAAGCAAGTTCACTCGAGCATAATGATTTAGAATGACTTAATGAGATATCTCATCAAGCTTGGTTCATTTCTAGTTTGGCAATAAAGCAAAACCAGTTAATGCAAACTTCAACCAAAAAAGTTTTTTGGCTGCATAATTTCAAGAATAAAGTAAACAACATAAACAACCCACATCCTGCATATTTTAGTCAGCTTCTACAATGCATATTGTAACAATCTTCAAATAACATGCATAACAATAAGACATTTGGTTCCTTTACTTTCTGATGACTGCCAATAAGGAGATTGCCTTCTATGTGCAAGCTAGTTATCACGACCTGCAGTATGGGAACAATCAAACTTTATGCCATTTAATTTAAGAGTAGCCAAAAATAGTGAACTTATAATGCAAAACATGTCATATCATGTGCATAAAATATTATAATATGTATCCAAGACCTAAGCTAGACAAGATACAAAAAGGAATGCCCAAAAAAGAAAATTATATACTTGCTTGATTAACGCATTCAACAGGACTTGTAGTCTCATGAGAAGCGATTAAGGGTGCACATGTAACTTTACCTATTATAAAACATGTACCTAAAGTCAGAGTTTAACTAACTTGATTCTTATGCCTCCTCATCTGTTGGGGACTAAGCACAGATCCTTGGGTTGCTGCAGAACCAACACATTACCCTTTTCCATGTTAAATGCCTTCCAGCCCAGAAAAACAGACACATGCTTCTATACCTCTAGGTGGTAGTCGTTGCGTGGTTCTATCATTTGGATTTCACTTATCTTCTCCCACAAAATACTAGCTAATAATTGTGGAAATTGCATAATTAAATACGCTATCCTGGCTTCAAATACTCAAGAAATGCAAATCACATGTTTACATTGTCTAGTCCTATTTTTGTCTATGGTGTAAAGCCAAACTCCAACAGAGTCCCCAAAAGTGAATTAAAACCTTCAGTATCGGCTTCCCAATACATGAACATACCATATTCATAGATCATAGAGAGAGAGAGAGAGATTTTACCTTCGAGGAAAACCGGGCAATATCGGAGAAGAGATGCAGATACACCACCGTCGCGAAGGCCGGGAAAGAGAAAGCCCTAGGCCGGGGAAGAGAGATGTCACACTCGTTCCACTCGAGACTTGAGTTACGGGCTAGAGATTGCATCCGTGAACGTCGAGGATGGCGAGGTCGGCAGCAGCGGTTGCCGACAGCGTCGTCGGCGGTTGGCAGAGAGATTGGCTGGGGGGGCAGAGGAAAAGATCGGATCTGCTCCGTAGGGCACTGATGAGAATCAGCTGGGGGGGGGGGGAGGAAAAGAGCTCCGCTAGGGCACCAATCGCTCCTGAGGATCAGAATGCCGCAGGGGGGAGCCACTCGATCTTGAGGATCAATCGTAAGCCTTTTTTCTGTCGACGCTTTTTTCGTAAGCCTTTTCCCAGCCAATGCTTTAAAAAGCATCATCAGGCTGTGTGAATTTCCAACGCTACCCTTAAGCGTCGGGAAAAAAGAGTTACTATTCATTTCTTTTGCTTCCATATCCATTTAACCAATAAAGCTTTGTTGACATTATAGAGGTCATTGATTCCTAAGCCTTATTCCTTTTTAGATTCACAAACAGCCTCTTGATTGATGAGATAGTGAAAGTTCTAAGCAAATTTCTTCCCTTTCTATAAATATGCTCTTCTAAGTTAATCAAACCTTGCATGAATTCATTTAGGAGGCTCAAAAAATAAGATAGGAGGGTCATGAGTCACTTTTATAAGAGTTAATCTTGCTTCAAACAAATCTCCTCGATAGAGAAGAGAAGGTACAGATAAGAGAAGTTTGAAGATAAGTCAAAAAAGAGTACCTAACTAAATATGATGAAAGGCTTGGCGAAAGAATCAAAAAGGTCTCCAAAGAAACCAAAAAGAGTCTACTATTTATAGTGATTGTTAAAACGGTTATGATAATCTGAACCTATAATGACAGGTGTAATTTTTATACTAGAAAAAAATAGCAGTGATTAGTGCGTACTCATCGCTCAAAAAATTATCCTTTATTGTTACATTCTAACATGCTTGTATAATAATAGCCATGATCATTGCAACAATCATACAGATGGTCATAAATTGTCGCAAAAATGACTCTAGATAGTCCCCAGAGTTGCTTATTGCATTGATAATCTAAATCACCACAATATATAATTTTTAGCAACATTATCTATAAACATGGTTTACCATGCCATTGATGATCGACGTGTTTTTGCCATACTTTCTAATAGATTGGATATGACGAGTTCCATTCATTTGTTTTGGTTGGTCATTGAACAACAAGGTTTTCTTCTCAACGCTACTACTACGAAAAAAAAAATAGTAACACCAAAATAGCATCGCTAAATAAAAAAATTGCATCACTAAATAGATTTAGCGATACAATTGCAATGAAAATACGTCATCGCTAAAAATTCAATCGCTAAAGCATAAGTTGTCACAAAAGCATCGCTATTTTTTGGCAAGCCTGATCCGTAATGCAAATTCTCATGCCAATTAGCTCATAAAGATTTTTTATTCCCCTGCTAGGTAAGCAGCCTACAAAGATTTTTACCAGGCAAATCATCCAACAAATACTCTACCACAGCTCAAGACGTTGCTTCATCTATGCAAACTAGTAGAAAAATAAGCCACTGATAAGAATGAGAAAGCAAAAATAAAGCAACTTCAGCAATGAGAATCCAAAAATAAGCCATAGATAAGATTGTTAGAGCAAACATAAAGCAACTTCAGCAACAAGAATCCCATACATCATGTCTTAAAAATTTGAAAGGCTCCAGGCAAATATGGAAACTATATTTACACAAAAAACTACAAGGATATAAAGGCTTAAAAATGTTCTCCCATGTTATATAGGATCCTTGGCTCTAGCATTTCAAAAAATCTGGCTCATTTGTCACTAATCTGACTCATGCCCGTTTATGATCCTTTGTTTCCACCACATGTACGTCGAGCCACTGCCACATCCTCCATCGGAATGTACCCATAGTTGCCATTTATTGGACCTGATACAAATCCAGTGTAGCCAATCATGACTCCATGGATTGCAGAATGTGCCAATAAGGTACTGTTGCCGCCGGAATCTGTCCTCCGATTCGGGCGCGATCGGTCTCTGATCGGGCTTCCTCCTGGCGGACCTGCAAAGAAGTCCTCACGCGAGAGGCGTTGGGGGTGGCCCTCCGCGAAAGACCCTCCGATGCTCAAGTCAGTGAGGATCAGCGATCAACAGAGATGAGGAAAAGGCTCTCTCTGGGGAGTCCCTCCAGGGGTGGCCTATCGGAAGCTCGTGCAGAGCGCCAATAGCAGAAAGGAGAAGGGGAGCAGTAAAGAGAGAGAGAGTGATGCTGAGACTGAGCCAGAAGTTGTGTATGGAAACTTGCACGTACCTGAGAGAATCTGGGAGTGTCTTGTTTATAAGCAATCACCTGAATCTTGAGCGCCTTTTGGAATGTTTGAATGTTGTTGGGATACGGAGATGATTCGAATCAAGCTGTTGTGAGGCCAGTGAGATCCGTATCTTGTCCGTTGAAGGATCGACGGCTGGGAGAGCTCTCTGATGGCCCGAGATCCGATGACTACATAGGTCCTAGGCCGTTATTGCATATCCTAGGCCACGCCTCGATATGATTCATCATTTGGAATTCTGTTACACTAGACTTGGGCTCTTCCGCGCTAGCTTCGGGGGCGCGGAAAGGCTTGGTTCAGACGGTCGAGGGACGACCTGGCCTTGATGGCCGAAATGCATAGATAGTTCGCGCTGCTGGGGCGTAAGCATGGCTCGAGCAGCAGAGGCACGAGGGCGGCTGAGATATGACAAAAGAAATAAGCCGGACGTGAAAACAGTTTCATTCCGCGGAGGTGCATGTCGAGCTATGGATGCTCGGGAAAGCCGAGCTATGGATCGCCCGGAGAAACCGAGCTATGGATCGCTCGGGGGAGCCGAGCTATGGATCGCCCGGAGAAACCGAGCTATGGATCGCTCGGGAAAACCGAGCTATGGATTGCTCGGGGGCGCCGAGCTACAGATTGCTCGATGAGGCCAAGCTACGGGTTGCTCGATCCGCCGAATCATACTAGTTAGCTCGTTCTTTGCGGGCGTAGTGTAGCAAGTGGAGGCCAGGGCCGATCTTAACCCCTTCACACGATTATCAATGCAATGATGATTTTACCCCTCAACAGGTACAATACAAGTTATCGGTGGCATTTGCTGGAACTGCTTGGATCATGTACGTAGGATCAATGTATTTCACTATGAACAGCTCTCCAAGATGGTCCCATATCAGTATGTTGACCTGAGTATAATTTAGTGGATGCTTCTGCAACTTAGTGACATTCAACTCAATGCTGTTCCTTGAGTCACCCATCAACTGAACCTTCCCTTTTTCTCCCAATACGATAAACTTTGTTTCTTTTTCAGGGCCTAATAGACATCCAAAAAAAAATTGAGAACAAAGTCATGATTAAGAAAACAAAGAAGCTACCAAAACGTATAATTATGTTCACTGAACCGGAAGTCAATTTGCAAAAAGACTTGCTTATTTTGACTGATGTAGAATTGATGCCTCCACAAAGACCTTTGTCAGAGGTGACAGTCAAAATAACGTTCTTCTTTACATCAACACCTGGATTGCAACATGTCTCAGTGCAAAGCATTTAACCAGAAAGAAATAGACAGAGAACAAATAAAAAGTAACTAAATGAATCTAAAAAGATAGGGAAAAAAAACAACGGATGCTACTATTACAGACCAGGAAAAGGGAACTGTCATGAAGAGAGAAGGTTTACAGGATACAAATTTCCATCTAGATAAAAGCAAAGTAAGCATGCCTTTAATGTAACACTACTATGATTTGACAACATATCATCCTGTTTGATCTCAAAAATATCAACATTACAATCAAAGAACAGGAAATAGTCAGCTTAAGTGGTAGAATCTCCAAACAAATCAAACACATAGGTTCATGTAGCATTTGTGTCCACAGCTGTCTAGCAGCACCTAGCAAGTTGTCCAAGATAGAGTCAATCTGTCATACAATGAATGGTCTAGGGCATAGAGAGAGCCAGCCAACCATATGGTGTTATATTTAAGATTAATTAGTTAAACTGGGTCATTATTCATTAACGCATTGTAATGCAGGAGCTGAATTCCATTATTAGCTACCTTTTGTATTGTTCTACAACGTTTCAGTGAAAGAAGAAAGTATGATTGAACATTACTAATTCCATAGGAAGGTAGAGATGGCAAAGGAAATGGATCGGTGGTCTAAGAAGACAGCAAGAAGCTATGAGTTGGGCCCAAAATTGAAATGTCTCTTTCGGCTCTCTCAAAAATTCCAAAATTGCTTATAAACTATAATGAAGTAAAGTTCATCTCCTACAAATTGCAATTATCATGTTCTTTGCAAATATGGGCATTCTTTATGATCAGAGAATCTTATGACTAGCATCAATTTTATTTCTTTTAAGACTGAAACTTCTTCCCCAGCTATCAAAACTTGGTTTAGGCACAAAAAACAATAATAGCTCACAAGTCAGTACTAAGAAAGAAATTAGAGTGATTAGAAATTTACATTAAACTATAGGGTTTAGAGATTTACAATAAATAAATGAAAACGTGGGAACTTATTCGATGCTTCCGGAGACTTTTGCTTCCACATCTGCACAAGATGAGAAGCAGAAAGGAGTAGAAATATGAAGACTGGTTTTGACAATAAACAGGACAAATGGAGAAGAAATGCAGAGGAGATAGCAGAGAGAAGATGAAGAAAGGAAAAGGGGAGGACTTGTGGAACGTAAGAAGGCAATTCAGACCAATTAAACTTGAAATACCAAATGTAACCAAGAGTTTATAAGATTAAACGTAAAGTGGGAGCAATTTAATGCATCGCAGCTTATGATGAAACACAAGGTTGAATGGAGATTAGTGGGGAGGTGATATGATCC
The DNA here is from genome assembly GCA_900491605.1 of Calamus simplicifolius. Taxonomy (NCBI): domain Eukaryota; kingdom Viridiplantae; phylum Streptophyta; class Magnoliopsida; order Arecales; family Arecaceae; genus Calamus; species Calamus simplicifolius. Next base: position 171,807 of record UESW01004310.1, read on the forward strand.
GATGCCCCATGTGATGATAGACAGGGCTATTTGAATCATATCAATTGCTGCTGATTTTTGTTCTCCGACCTGAGGATGATGCACAACGGTTTCAGATAGCACTCTTTCATCCAGATGGACCTGCAAGACAGTCCTCACGCAGGAGTTACAGGGGTGGTTCCTGCAGAGGACCCTCTGATGCCTAAGTCAATGAAAATCCTTAGCAAGCAGATAAGGAGAGAAGGTTGTTGCAAATGATGCTCCAGAAAAGGTTTCTGGAGAGCAAATGACCTTTGCTTAGATTGTGAGGATTTAGAATTGCCTTAGAGATCCATACCTAAGGGGTCATGAGACTTAGTATTTGTGCGCTGCCAAGAAGGTAAACAGTTACCTAATTTTTCGGACGCGTTTTAGGGAGTTGGCATCTGATAAGGGTGAAATCCCATCGGTTATGGGGATTTGCAGTTGATAAAGCTGATGGATACTTTATCAAAAATTTGGAATCCCGTTGATCATGGATGGAGTGTTGTATTTTATTTTTCTTTTTTGTTTTGGAAAGCCTACTTCAAATTCCTTGCGATTGGGGTGGTTCATCCTCTGATATATCCAGCATGGTTTGAGCAGCAATGGTTCTTATGTTGAGGGGATGAGGATCAATCCTGCCAAGGTATAGAGATGGCTTGACCTTGCCGAGGTATGGAGATGGCTTGACCTCGCCGAGGTATAAAGGTGGCTCAATCCTGTCGAGGTACGGAGATCGCTCGGTCCTGCCAAGGTTCGAAGATAGCAGATAGCAAATAGAGTTGCTTGTCCTTTTCGACAAAGGAGAATGATGGCAATTAGTGGATCAGAGCTCATATGTGGGTTTTGCTGCCTATCACGTCTGTCAATCGATGCGGTGACATTGTTACCCCTCATTACACGTCCTCCACTTCCTATTCTGAAGCGTAAGTTTGGATATAGGAAGTAGAGTCCATGATGACCCAATCCCATTGGCGGGATTTGATCCAGCAAAGGCGCATCATGATGGCATCATAAATGCCAAGCCGCTATCCTACCATTTCTTCTCGACGAACAAGGAGAGGCTTTTGTTTCCACTTGGGGACAGTTGATGGAATGACGCGTGTTGGATCTGGGGTTTGTTACATTTGAATCGAAGGTCTGCGATGCTTGGGGTTTCTCGTCGATGATATTTTACCCTTTTGTCGAGGCTTGAAAGAATAAATATTTGGCCTTGATAAGTCATAAGAAGCTCCAATCAGCCTTGTCGAGGCTTGAAGATGCATAACTTGGGCCTACCAAGTTATAAAAAGCTTTTTCCCTTAGTCCTGCCAAGGCATTTCAATCGGCCTTGCCTCGAAGGATACTTAGCCCAGCCAAGGTATGGAGAAAGTCGCTCGGCCCTACCGAGGTTCAGAGAATATTTTTACTTGGCCCAACTAAGGTACAAAGAAAGTTGCTATACTTGCTCGGCACTACCAAGGTTCGAAGAATATTTTTACTTGACCCAGCCAAGGTATGGAGAAAGTTGCTCGGCCCTGCTAAGGTTTGGAGAATATTTTACTTGACCCAACCAAAGTACAGAGAAGGCTCAGCCATGCGGAGGTTCAGAGAAATTTTTACTTGGCCCAACTAAGGTACGAAGAAAGTTGCTCAGCCCTGCTGAGGTTCAGAGAATATTTTTACTTGGCTTAGCCAAGGTACAAAGATAGCTCGACCATGTCAAAATTCGAAGAGATTTTTTACTTGGCTCGGCCAAGGTATGAAGAAAACCGCTCGACCATTGGATCGGTGTTCAAGCAAGTCTTGCCTTTCATCATTATCTCAAAAAAGATAATTATTCAAAGAATAAATATGCAAATTAGAGCAAAGTTTTTAGTTACAATGAGCAAAATAGCTCGGTTCAGGCATACTTCATTGGTAATACGCTCAGAGGTTATCTGGGTTTCATGTCCTAGGGATACTGTATCCCTTGGAGGTCTTCATTGAAAAAGGCAAGCCCCTCACACCGGACCCTTTTAGGCGGGTTCTCCTCTTCATTTGGCTAACCCTGGAAGGAACCGACCATGGTAATTATATTAGCATTACCAGTCACCGATGGGTTGGCAAGGGTTGTTATCAAAGCTCAAATAGACATTCTGCTCTGTTGTCTACTTCGGGAGCCCTTCTATATCGCTCCAGTCTCCCTTGGCGAATGAATTGCTCGATTTCATCCTTCAGTTGCCAACACTCCTCGATATCGCGACTGTAGTCATGGTGATACCGGCAGTATTTTGTCATATCCCTCCGAGCCAGATTTTCTTGAAGGGCCCCTGGTTGAGAATGCTGGCGCTCAATCTCCATCAGGATCTAGGCTCACGGTGCGGCAAGGGGGGTGTATTGATTGAACCTCCACGCTGGGCTTCGATGCGCTGTCTTGGTGGTAGGGCCCTCTGGTGATGAGGCAGGCTCGTAGGGCGAGCTGGTCGGATTTTTTTTGAGCTCTTCTTTTTCTTTTTCATGGATTGCTCGGCTTGGGCCGACATTCAGGATTCTTCAACTCTGGCGTATTTATCCATAAGAGCCATCATATCGGAGAGACTTTTAGGATAGTTGACTTCAATAGCGAGGTAAAATTCTTTCTCCATTGATACTCTGCCCGCTAAGACAAATAAAGCCATCTCATGGTTGAGGTGGTCGACTTTCAACATGGCTCATTGAAATAACCAAGAAAACTTCTCAGGGACTCTCCCTCTCGCTGCTTGACTTCGGAGAGAAAGTTGAATCTCCATCGGTAGCAGCGACTGCTGATGAACTAACTGATGAATGAGCATCCCACTTCGTCGAAGGAGTTGATGGAGTTTGGCTTCAGTGTGTCGAACAATATCTTGGCAAGCCCCCTTAGAGTAGAGGGAAAGGCCTGACATAAGATCGCATCTGACGTCCCATGGAACATCATGATGGATTGAAAGCTGCTCAAGTGGTCGTCGGGGTCGATGGTCCCGTTGTATGGCTCGATTGCTAGGAGCTTGATGTGATATGGGACCACCTCCTTTATGATCTTTTCAGTAAAGGGTAGGCCCTGCTCCACCCGTGGCTATCGATGGGACGCGTGCTTGACAGCATTTATTTCTTGGTGCATCTCTTGGAGTTGTCGCTCCATTGCCTCATTCTGAACAATCGGAGAGGCTAGGCGAGGAGATCATGGCTGCATGATGAGAGAGGATTGGAGACAAAGAGTGCGCCCGGCGGGACTGAGGCAAACTCCTGTCTCCGCCCTTCTGCGGTGTGGGTCCCACTTCTTCCTTGCGACCGGGTTATCGTGGATGGCTCGTGACCTCAATTAGGTTGGGTGGAGGAATTGTCAGTTGAACTGAGGCAGCTGCTTCACCAAAGTGCCGCTGAGAAGGTGCAGCTGTTGGAGGGACTCCATGGAGGCCCTACACCAACTGCGTCAGGGCTTAAACTTGTTGGACCAGCACGCTAAACAGATCCTAGGTGATGAGGGCCACGAATAACGGTGGAGCCTCGATCGATGGTGGTAGTGAGGGTGTCGTATTACTTGTGGGGTCAGGCCTTTGGGAAGCGGCCTGATCCGAAGCATCAGCGGTTGCTCTTTTGTGATTGGCCATTAAGGGTGCTGTTGGCCCAGATGGCAACCCAAGAGGGAGGGGGGTGAATTGGGTTCTTAAAAATTTAAGACTTTTTAACTTTAATTGATTAGTTAGCAAGATGTGCAAGTGAGAGGCTAACTAAAATTAATACACAAGCAAATAAAGAGAGATAGAGATAGAGAAAATAAGGCACAGCAAACACAAGGTAATTTTATAGTGGTTCGGCGCAACCAGCACCTACGTCCACTCCCAAGATTCACTTGGGTCCACACTATAATCTCTCTAGATTACAGCCGAGTTGTTTTCCAAGCTCACAACTCAAACTTGTTGTTTTACCGGGTGCACAACGAACCCAGCTGGTTTTAACTCGGGCTTACCAGCACAAAACCCAACACGTTGTTTTTCTAGGGCTCACAACTAACCCAACACAAGCACTCCGTCTTGTAACGAGGTATACCAACCTCCACTAATTCAATCCACTGATTGAATCAGCAAACAAAAAGAATTATAGTGTTTGAACAATAATGTGCTCCCCTTGAGCAAATATACAAATGAAGTACAAAATAATGTAAGGTTAGAAAGCCTGATAATATTGCAGATGGTAGATGCTTGGGCTTTCTTCCTTCTTCTCTTTAACTCCTCTAGAAGTGTTGAATCACGCCTCAGCTAGATTCTTGACCGTTGAAGTCTTTGGAGTTGAGATGAAGCTTTTTCTCCCTTTTGAAAATCCTCCGATTTGACCTTTGAAATGCTTGTGGATTTTCTTTTGGCTCTTGTGGATTGATGAGAAGGAGCAGACAAAACTTTCACTTGGATTTCACTCCTTTTGAATCACTCTCCTTTGAGCTAAATGATTTCTTCAATATGCTCTGTTTTTCCCTCTTTTCAAATGATACTCTTTTCCTCTTTTTGATTTTCTCTCCCTTTTTTTGATTTGAAAAGAACTCCTCTATTTATAGAATCTGCAAAAATATATCCGTTAGAGACAAGAAAAATAGCCGTTATTCAAAAATCTTACCGTTGGGGCTGATGTGTCATCGTTAAAAATCGCGCCCAGATTTCGTGGAGTCGACTCGAGCACTGAGGGAGTCGGCTCGAGGTCGATTACCAAAATAGAAACATTTTAAGCATTGAAGGGTCGACTCGCGAAAACATAAGTGTCGGCTCGCGAAAGTTGGGAGTCGACTCGAGGAAAATGGGGAGTCGACTCGAGAAGTGCTCAAAAAACATGGGTTCTGTTGTTTGAGCGGAGTCGGCTCGCACAGACAGGAGTCGGCTCGCAAGAATTCAGGGGTCGACTCTTGAAAAGCCAAGGTCGACTCGAGAAAAAGGCAATTTGGGGAGTCGACTCGGAAACCCATGAGTCGGCTCGGGACCGATACAAAAATCAGAAAAATGTTCTGATTGACTTTAAAACTTGTCCCAATTAAATTTAAAATATAAATTTGACTTGAATACATTAAATATGACGTTTATCATGGATTCAAGACATGTTCCAAGACTTCATCGATTGAATTATTATGTGTAAAAATTCCTTTTTGAATTCTTTTAAGCATTGAACTTGAAACTCCTTTTTCTAATAGATTCAAAGCTCATTTGATATAACCATTGATAGTTCATTCTTTTCAATTTGAATAAGCTCAAGGTTTTTGATAAAGATACTCATGGCTTTTGGAAATCATCAAAATCAATAAAGTTGGGGCAATTAAGTTTCAATAATTTCTCAACAATCTCCCCCTTTTTGATGATGACAAAAACATTGAGTATATGCATTATAAAATTGAAAAAATTTGTGATTCCAAAATCAACCATTGTGTTCATGGAAAGGCTCCCCCTCAATGAGGTAGCTCCCCCAATGAGCCTTAATCTTATAAATCATTCAAAATTTTTCAAAATCAGAAACTTAAGCATTTCCTTTATGAAATTCAATTTGAGCATTTCCTTTATGAAATACAATTTATCTCTTCCCTTATGCTCTTTCCTTTATGAAATACAATTTATCTCTTCCCCTTATGCTCTTCCTCTTTCAAAATTAAACTTTGATTGAATTGAAGCATATACAATTGAGTTAAAACTCTCCCCCTTTTTTGTAATCAACAAAAAGGTTAGGAAGTTCAATATCAATAACATTCTTTATCTTTTTTTTTCATTTAACTTATCAATTGAGGATTAAATTCAAAGAAATTCAAGGATACTTATAATTGAAATAGACAAAAGTGAAGTATCAAACATTCTCATTACTTCAAAATGAAAGTACATGGAAATGTAAACTTGCTCAATGCATTGAAAGTAAACTTGGTTACATCAAAAGGAGATTACATGAAAACTTAAAAATTTCTTCTAGTAATTCTATTCAAGTGATCTACAATTTGCTTCATCCCTTATTGAAGTCTAACATAGTCTTTTAGTTTTTCATCAACAAAAGTACAAGCAGAAGTAATTTTTTCTTGAAGCTCAGCGTTGCATTGGGAGTATGTCTCCGAGTCACCGCAGATGTCCTTAAGTTCTCCAAAGATATTCTTTAAATTTTCACTTAAGGAACCGGTAGATGAACTGAGAGTAGACTCAATCAATGCAACTCGATCACTGAGAGAATATAATGCTTCTTTTAAGTTCATATACTTTTCATTGAATTCTTCTTTCAGTCTATTTTCTTGATCACTTAACTCAGACTTGAATAAAGATCGAAGTTGATCTAACTGTATATCAGAAAAACTACCAGATGAAACTGTAGAAGACTGAGCAGGAGCAATAGTAGGAGCAGGGGTAGGATCCGAAGCAGGAGCAGGAACAGACTCTGGAATAGATGAACACTGAGGAGGCTCCGGAGATGAATGTCTCAAGGAAGGTCTGGGTGCCTCTGCATCTATGTCTCTGTCCTCAGTAACAGTCTTTCTCTCCCAACTTCCATTTTTCTTAACAAACCCCATGCGATGAATGGTAGCCAAAGTATAATAATCTGTATGTCTTAACTCCTTCTTTGGCTCACAATCACTGAACACAATCCCTTGGCTGAGAAATAATTTAGTCAAAACCATGCCATAGGGTAAGCTAAATTTCTTTTTCCGCCACAATCTGCAATATACCAAATTATCATCCTAGGTAGATTGATGGGTTTCCCAGAAACAACTGCATCCATGACAAAAATATCTCGTTCAGAAACATAGTCAAATCTGCCTTTTGGGAAATAAAATCCTGCTGCAAATGTTGTGGAGAAGTCTTAATTCTAAAGGCAGTTGACTAGCAAAGACTTCTTCAAATCCTTCAAATTACGGTTCAAGTCGAGTGAGAGCTGGAGATCTATCTTCAGGGGCAAATGTAGAAGGTCCAGACAAGGGTAACTTCAATAATCTAGATAGAATAGAGGATGTAATGTTCAGACCAATGCCTCTAACCTTGCTCACCAAGCCATCATCTCCTCTAGATAAATTCTTGTAAAACTCTTTAACCAAAGCAGGGTAGGTTGGACAGTCCAATGAACAAATACACTCAAATCCCATCTCGATTAGTTGTCTACCAATGATGAATCCTTCATTCTCAAACAATTCAAAATCAACCTTCCTTCCTGTGGTTACAATCCTACTGGCTAGAAGATCTACCTGAGGGGTAGGAGCTGGAGCAGAGGATCACTCCGAAGGGGTGGAGGAAGAATCCGGGACGGCTCGCGGACGGGTCGTCGGACGGTCCTCTTTCTCTTCAAACCGGCGCCACTCGAGCTTGCTCCTCGGGTTTTGGGTGCCATTGATCTTAAAGGATTGGTTAATCAGAGGTTATTTGAGGTTTGAGGGTTTTGGAAAGTTTTGGAGAGGATTTGGAAGATTTGGAATGAGTGAGATGTCCGTGGGTCGACTCGTGCCCTAAATAAATCGACTGGGACCACGTCGAGTCGACTCGCGCAAAGTGTGGAGTCGGCTCGCGACTAGTCACAGAGCACGGACACGATCTCGAGTCGACTCGCTCAGAGGAGGGGTCGACTCCTGAGTTTCAGCAGAAACTCGAGTCGACTCCGATACTCTCGAGTCGGCTCCCGGACAAATTCAGAGAAAAATTAGATTAAGATTCAGATAATTGAAATGAAGTCCGAAATTTGATTTTGAGTATGATTAAAAATCATGGACTTTGAGAGATCAAATTGATATGAGTTCTAGATAAAATTTCCTTAAGATTTTGAGAATTGAAAGAACTCTAGATATATTTCCTTAGAGGTTTCAAAATTTATTCAAAAGGATTACAAATTCCTAACTCTCCTCTAAGATACAAAATCTTTCTTCATTTAAAGGTTTAGTGAATATGTCAGCTAATTGTTCTTCAGTGTTTACATAATCTAAACAAATTTCATCATTAGCTACATGTTCCCTTATAAAATGATATCTAATTTCTATGTGTTTGTTCTTGAGTGTTGAATTGGATTTTTAGTTAAGTTGATTGCGCTAGTGTTATCACATCTTATGGGTGTTTTATCAAGTGTGATACCATAGTCTTCAAGTTGTCGCTTAATCCATAGATTTGCGCACAGCAACTTCCAGCTGCTACATATTCAGCTTCAGTAGTTGATAATGCAACTGAATTTTGCTTTTTGCTAAACCATGTGATTAAGTTACTACCTAAGAATTGGCATGCACCACTTGTGCTTTTCTATCTAATTTACATCCAGCATAATCAGAATCTGAATATGCAATTAGGTTTAATGTGGAATCTCTAGAATACCATAAACCTACATTTTTAGTTCCATTTAGATATCTTAAGATTCTTTTAACAGCTATTAAATGTGATTCTTTAGGTTCAGATTGAAATCTAGCATAAACATACTGAAAACATAATCTGGTCTACTTGCTGTTAAATAAAGAAGGGATCCGATTATACCTCGATAATACTTTTGGTCAACCTTTTTACCTTCTTCATCTTTGTCCAGCTTGCATGAAGGACTCATTGGAGTTCCGAGGGGTTTCATTGTTTCCATACCAAACTTTTTGAGTAGTTCTCTTGTGTATTTGGTTTGGTTGATAAAGATTCCTCCTTGCTTTGTTTGATCTGGAGTCCAAGGAAGAAGTTGAGTTCTCCCATCATGCTCATCTCGAATTCTCCCTGCATCAACTTTGCAAATTCTTGACAAAGAGAATCGTTAGTAGCACCAAAAATAATGTCATCTACGTATATTTGTACTACAAGTAAATCTTTACCTTTTCTTTTCAAAAACAAAGTTTTATCAACATTTCCTCTTGTAAAATCATTTTCTATTAAGAATTTACTTAACCTATCATACCAAGCTCTAGGTGCTTGTTTCAAACCATATAAAGCTTTGTGCAATTTAAAAACGTGATTTGAAAATTCGTGATCTTCAAAACCTGGTGGTTGTTCTACATAAACTTCTTCATTAATAAATCCATTTAAAAATGCGCTTTTTACATCCATTTGAAATAAGTTAATGTTCATATGACATGCAAATGCAAGTAATAGCCTAATGGCTTCTAATCTAGCTACAGGTGCAAAGGTTTCATCAAAATCAATACCTTCTTCTTGATTATATCCTTTAGCAACCAATCTAGCTTTGTTTCTAATTACAATGCCATTTTCATCTAGTTTATTTCTATATCCATTTTGATCCTATTACTGAATGATTTTTAGGTCTTTCAACTAAAGTCCAAACATTATTTCTTGTAAATTGATTTAGTTCTTCTTGCATAGCTAACATCCAATTATTATCTTTTTCAGCTTCTTCTATAGTTTTAGGTTCAATTTGTGAAACAAATGCAAGATGATTACTAATATTTCTCATGTATGATCTAGTCCTTATTCCTTGAGATGGATCACCTATAATCAATTCCTTAGGATGACTATGAGCATATCTCCAGTCTCTTGGAAGATCTACATCATTATGATCAATATTGACATCATCATCCTTATGTGAATCATCATCTTTAGCCTCTTGTTCATGATCAGAAGATACTTCAATATTAAGTTTTTCAAGATCTTTTTCAATTATGTTTGTATCTTCCTCATCATCAATCTTTTCAGATCCAGTTGCTAAAGATTCATCAAAAACTACATGAATGGATTCTTCAACTACTAAGGTTTTCTTGTTAAAGATTCTATATGCCTTACTAGTTGTTGAATAACCTAGAAAAATTCCTTCATCAGATTTAGCATCAAATTTTCCTAAGTTGTTTTTACCATTATTATGAATGAAACATTTACATCCAAATGCATGAAAGTATTTTATATTTGGTTTTCTTTCATTCCATAATTCATAAGGTGTTTTCTTTAATATTGGTCTTATTAAAGCTCTGTTTAAGATGTAACATGCTGTGTTAATTGCTTCCGCCCAAAATACTTTGGTAAGTTGCTTTCGCATAGCATGGTACGGGCCATGTCTTCTAGAGTTCTATTTTTTTTTTCAACTACACCGTTTTGTTGTGGAGTCCTAGGGGCTGAAAAATTATGATTAATTCCATTTTCAGTGCAGAAACTTTCAAATAGGTGATTTTCAAATTCTGTTCCATGATCACTTCTTAGAGATACTATAGTAGTGTTTTTCTCATTTGTGACTTTCTTAAAGAATTTCAGGAAATTGAGAAAGTCTCATCTTTGTGAGCTAAAAACATTACCCAAGTATATCTAGAATAATCATCTACAATCACTAGACCATATTTCTTTCCTCCTAGACTTGTGGTTCTAGTTGGTCCGAAAAGATCCATGTGAAGTAGCTCTAGTGCCCTAGAAGTTGAAACAATATTTTTAGATTTAAAAGAACTTCTAGTTTGTTTTCCAAATTGACATGCATCACATATTTTATTATTTTCAAAATCTAGTTTAGGTAATCCTTTAACTAAATCCATTTTAATTAGTTTTGAAATAAGGTGTGTGCTTGCATGACCTAATCTACGATGCCACAACCAACTAATTTCATTTATGTTAGCATTGTCAGCAATTAAGCAATGATCACTCAAGATAATTTTTCTAGATCAACTAAGTAAACATTGCCATGTCTATAACCAGTAAATACAATGCTATCATCAATAGAATTAGTTACAGTGCATACAGAAGATTTAAATGAAACATTAAAATTTTTATCACATAATTGACTTATACTTATTAGATTATGCTTTAAACCATTAACATAAAGTACATTATCAATAACTATAGATGGAGTTATGCGAATTTTACCAAGGCCCATAATTTGACCTTTACCGTTGTCGCCAAACGTCACAACTCCACCTTTCTTTTCCTCCAGGGTGATGAATTCATCTTTGTCACCCGTCATATGTCTTGAGCAGCCACTATCAAGGTACCACTTTTTCTTTGATCTTTTGGCTACAAGACATTCCTGCAATATAATCAAACTTTATGCTTAGGTACCCAAGCTTTCTTGGGTCCTTCATGGTTAGCAGCAATAAAAATTGTTCCTTTCGGAACCCATATTTTCTTAGCTTTAATATTTAACTTGTTGTTATTTTTAACGTTTTGCATTCAAATGATTTATGACCTTTTTCATTACATTTGAAACAAGTTATATTACTTTGGTTAGCTTTTATAAAAATATTCTTTAGAGATTTCTGTTTCCTTAATGTGTTATATCCTAAACCTGCTTTGTCAAAATAGCTTTTTGACTATCTAGGATCATGTTAAGTTTAGTTGAACTTAAGGTGAATTTCTCAACAATGTCTTTATATTTTTTAACATCTTTCTTAAGAGAGTCAATTTCTTTAGCTTGCTGTTCTTTATCTAAAGCTAGTTTCTAATTGATCTTTTAAATCTTTAGTTGAGTTTTAGTTTCAGATTTCAACAAATCTATTTCTTGATTAAGATTATCTCTTTCTTTGCTTATTCTTCTTTTTCATTTGTTAAGTTTTAACTCTAAAGCTAATTCATTTTTACTTTTAGCTAAACTAATATTATCATTTTTCAAAAACTTATACTTTTCTTTAAGGATTTAAAAGTCAATCATAAGTTCATTGAAAGCCTCAAACATTTCATCAAATGTAAAGTCATCATTTGAGTTTTCAGAACTTACCTCATTGTCGTTGTTGTCGTTGTTGGCCATGAAACAAATATTGGCAACTTCCTTTTGCTCATCTTCTTCCGACGAGAAAGATTCTTCAGACCATGTTGCCATATAAGCTTTCTTCTTTTTCTTGTAGGCCTTTTTCAGCAAAGGACAATCATACTTAAAATGCCCTAGTTTTTTACATTCATAGCATACTAAGGGCTCTTTTTCTTTTTCTTTCTCCTTGTCCTTTTCTTATCCTTTTCTCCTTCAAATCTTGCTCCAAATTTCTTTTTATGGAAGGGCCTTTTTCTCATAAATCTTCTGAATTTTTTGGCCAAGAGAGCAGTTTCCTCATCATCTTCATCATTGCTTTCACTGCTGCTCTCTTCATTTCTGCAGTCTTGAGGGCAAGAGTTTTCCTTCTTTTGTTTCCTCCTCAACATGCTGCTTCATTGTTTACTCGTGGGTCATTAAGGATCCTAGAAGCTCCTCTAAAGGTAGTGCATTGAGGTCCTTTGCTTCTTGGATGGCTGTGACTTTTGCTTCCCACGACCTTGGTAGTGACCTAAGAATTTTACGCACAAGATCAGCATTAGAATAAATTCTACCAAGACTCTTTAAACCATTCACAATATCAGTGAATCTAGTGAACATGCATGTGATGGTTTCAGTTTGTTCCATTGTAAACAATTCATATTTATGAACCAAAATATTTATTTTTGATTCTTTAACTTGGTTTGTTCCTTCATGAGTAATTTCCAACCTATCCCAAATTTCTTTTGCGGAATTACAAGTTGAGATTCGGTTGAATTCATTTGAATCCAAGGAACAATACAAAATATTAATGGCCTTAGCATTAAGTTGTGACATTCTCCTATCATTATCATTCCAATCCCTTTCGGGTTTAGGAACAATAGTGCCATCAATAAGGTGTGTGGGTGTACTAGGTCCGTTTATGATTACTCCCCACAATTCATAGTCCGAAGCTTGAATGAATATTCTCATTCTAGCTTTCCAATATGAATAGTTGGTTCCATTAAATAAAGGAGGTCGATTCGTAGAATGACCTTCAGCAAAACTTGAACCAATTTGTGTTGCCATATGGATCTTTAGCCCTTGATCGTGAGATCAAATTCTAAATGAGCACTTGCTCTGATACCAATTGTTGGCCCAGATGGCAACCCAAGAGGGGGGGGGTGAATTGGGTTCTTAAAAATTTAAGACTTTTTAACTTTAATTGATTAGTTAGCAAGATGTGCAAGTGAGAGGCTAACTAAAATTAATACACAAGCAAATAAAGAGAGATAGAGATAGAGAAAATAAGGCACGGCAAACACAAGGTAATTTTATAGTGGTTCGGCGCAACCAGCACCTACGTCCACTCTCAAGATTCACTTGGGTCCACACTATAATCTCTCTAGATTACAGCCGAGTTGTTTTCCAAGCTCACAACTCAAACTTGTTATTTTACCGGGTGCACAACGAACCCAGCTGGTTTTAACTCGGGCTTACCAGCACAAAACCCAACACGTTGTTTTTCTAGGGCTCACAACTAACCCAACACAAGCACTCCGGCTTGTAACGAGGTATACCAACCTCCACTAATTCAATCCACTGATTGAATCAGCAAACAAAAAGAATTATAGTGTTTGAACAATAATGTGCTCCCCTTGAGCAAATATACAAATGAAGTACAAAAATAATGTAAGGTTAGAAAGGCCTGATAATATTGCAGATGGTAGATGCTTGGGCTTTCTTCCTTCTTCTCTTTAACTCCTCTAGAAGTGTTGAATCACGCCTCAGCTAGATTCTTGACCGTTGAAGTCTTTGGAGTTGAGATGAAGCTTTTTCTCCCTTTTGAAAATCCTCCGATTTGACCTTTGAAATGCTTGTGGATTTTCTTTTGGCTCTTGTGGATTGATGAGAAGGAGCAGACGAAACTTTCACTTGGATTTCACTCCTTTTGAATCACTCTCCTTTGAGCTAAATGATTTCTTCAATATGCTCTATTTTTCCCTCTTTTCAAATGATACTCTTTTCCTCTTTTTGATTTTCTCTCCCTTTTTTGATTTGAAAAGAACTCCTCTATTTATAGAATCTGCAAAAATATATCCGTTAGAGACAAGAAAAATAGCCGTTATTCAAAAATCTTACCGTTGGGGCTGATGTGTCATCGTTAAAAATCGCGCCCAGATTTCGTGGAGTCGACTCGAGCACTGAGGGAGTCGGCTCGAGGTCGATTACCAAAAATAGAAACATTTTAAGCATTGAATGGTCGACTCGCGAAAACATAAGTGTCGGCTCGCGAAAGTTGGGAGTCGACTCGAGGAAAATGGGGAGTCGACTCGAGAAGTGCTCAAAAAACATGGGTTCTGTTGTTTGAGCGGAGTCGGCTCGCACAGACAGGAGTCGGCTCGCAAGAATTCAGGGGTCGACTCTTGAAAAGCCAAGGGTCGACTCGAGAAAAACAGGCAATTTGGGGAGTCGACTCGGAAACCCATGAGTCGGCTCGGGACCAATACAAAAATCAGAAAAATGTTCTGATTGACTTTAAAACTTGTCCCAATTAAATTTAAAATATAAATTTGACTTGAATACATTAAATATGACGTTTATCATGGATTCAAGACATGTTCCAAGACTTCATCGATTGAATTATTATGTGTAAAAATTCCTTTTGAATTCTTTAAGCATTGAACTTGAAACTCCTTTTTCTAATAGATTCAAAGCTCATTTGATATAACCATTGATAGTTCATTCTTTTCAATTTGAATAAGCTCAAGGTTTTGATAAAGATACTCATGGCTTTTGGAAATCATCAAAATCAATAAAGTTGGGGCAATTAAGTTTCAATAATTTCTCAACAGGTGCATCCTTCTTGCTTGATCTTTTCTCCTTGGTTTCAAGTTTAATAGGACTTAAGGCCCTTCCTCTAGCGCCAATCTATTATTGCTAATTTTTGTTCTCCGGCATATGGATGATACATGTCAGAATCCGGATAGTACTCTTCCGTTTGAGTAGGCCTGCAGACAATCCTCACATAGGAGTCACAGGGGTGGTCCCTGGGGAAGACCCTTCAACGCTCAAGTCAGTGAAAATTCTCAGCAAGCAGATGAGGGAAGAAGATTATTGCAGAAGGATGTCCCAGAAAAGGTTTCTGGAGAGTAATGGCCTCTACTTAGATTGTGAGGACTTAGAATTTCTTTAGAGATCCATACCTGAGGGGTCCTGGGACTTAGTATTTATGCGCTGCCGAGAAGGTAAGCAGTTACTTGATTTTTCGAGCACGTTTTAGGGAGTTGGCATCCGATAAGGCCAAAATTCCATTAGTTACCGAGATTGGCAATTGATGAAGATGACAAACGTTTTATCGAGAATTTGGAATCTCATTGATTATGGATGGAGTGCTGTATTTGGTTTCCGTTTTGTTTTGAAAAGCTTACTCTGAAATCCTTTCGATCGGGATAGTTCATCCTCTGCGTGATTTGAAACAGCAGCGACGCTTATCTTGAAGGGATGAGGACCAGTCCTGCCGAGGTATAAAGATGGTTTGGCCTTGCCGAGTTATGGAGATAGCTCAGCTCTGCTGAGGAATAGAGATAGCAAATAGCAGGTTGAGTCACTTGTTCTTTTCTGCAAAGGAGAATGGTGGAAGTTAATGGATTAGAGCTCAGATATGGATTTTGCTGTCTGTTGCATCTGTCAATTGATACGGTAATAATTATCAAAGGTACTCGTGTAGATTATAATCAAGCTAAAAATATTGCATGTGATTATAATCAGTTTCAAGAAGAGAGATGGCCATCTACTCCAATTTTAGATTCCTTTATTCATAAAACGATCAGACAACTCCAGCCATTTTCTCTTGTGCCCAAACCATCAATCTCACGGTCATTTGGGGCATGTTGGGTTTTCTTGTTTCACCATATGGATTGAAACAGTATAAGATTATCAATCCAAATATATTGGATTCGAAAATAAACGAGATTTAAAGAGAGAGAACGGCCAGTTTCCCAATGCCACATTTATAAATTTAAGATACCAATGAAATAATAGGATTCATGTTATTTGAATCTAATCTTTACTATTTCAAATATAGGATTAAATTTTAAATAATTTAATCATAATTTAATCCAATTTTATTAATGCCATTATACAAAATGATCCCCGATCAACATTTTTGACGCGATGCAGTGACCTGTATATTTTATCCTTTCCTTCCATTCGCTCTATTTTTTTCATGATGTCATTGTTCAGAGTGTAAGGAGATTAAAAATTTTGTAATAACTCTTTTTGAGGACGGTGGCTATCTCATTTCAAACTCTGACGTGAACTTGCGCCACATTTTCTCTCCGTCAAAGCAACGTGCAAAATCTTCAACCAATATCTCTGACACAATGCAGTAGTTTTTTTTTTTTTTTTTTTTTTTGCATCCGCTTTATCTTTTTCACGCCATCTTCCATTTAGGTAGTGTTTGATAGAAAAAATATTATTCATGGATAAATATATGGGATAGAGTTTGTTCCCTGGCTATCCCATTGATTATATCAAATGCAAAAAGGTAAATTCATAGAAGAACTTTTTTTTACTCTTATTTGAAGGGATAACCAGCTATTCCTGCATTTTTTAGGAAATAAATTGAGAGGATATCCCATGGTTAACCATGGTTAACTTTATTCCCAGTTATTCCTTATAGGTATGACTTTTGGGAATAAGAGGGGATATCCCTTATTTCAAATACTACCTTAAGGTGTCTGAAATTTTATAATAGCTGTTTTATTATCATGGTGTCTATTATTTCAAACCTTGCCTATAACTTGATCTACATTTCAGTGATTTCAAACATTACCTAAATAAAAGATAGCGTGAAAAAGATAAAGCGGATGCAAAAAAATAAACTATTGCATTGTATCAGAAATATTGGTTGAAGATTTTGCACGTTGCTTTGACAGAGAGAAAATGTGGTGCAAGTACTACAAGAAACATGACTTTTGCCTACGATTTTTTTGTATGGAAAGATTAAAAAAATAGTAGAAAAAGCCTTTTCCTATGATTTTTGAACTTTTTCCTACGAAAAAAAAAAATCGTAGGTAAAATGTGTCGAGAAAGCCTTTGCCTACGATTTTCAAAATCGTAGGCAAAGATCAGACATTTTTCCTACGATTTTTTTTCGTAGGAAAAAGTTCATATTTCGTAGGGATAGAGTAACTAGAATTTAAAATATGAATTTAAAAAAAATTAAAACTTTTGCCTACAAAGATATAAAATCGTACGAAAAAATTAAAAAAATATTTTTTTATCCATATCTTTCCCTATGATTTTTCGTAGGGAAAATTGGGTAATAATTTTTAATAATTTCTTTCCCTACAAGAAACCCCAAAATCATAGGAAAAAATTAAAAAAATTATTTTTTATTCACATCTTTCCCTACAAAAATTCTTAAAATCATAGGAAAAAATTTGCTAATAATTATTTTGAATGATTTCTTTCCCTACAAAAAACCCAAAATCGTAGGCAAAAATCAAAAATAATTTTTTATCCACATCTTTCCCTACAAAATTTCTTAAAATCGTAGAAAAAAATTGGCTAATAAAATTTTTTAATGATTCCTTTCCCTACGAAAAACCCAAAATCATTGGAAAAAATTAAAAAATATATATATTTTTATCCACATCATTCCCTACGATTTTTCTAAAAATCATAGAAAAAAGTTAGCTAATAATCATTTTTAATGATTCTTTTTTAATTATTATTTTTAACCATTTTTACCTGCAAATATAAATTAAATCGTAGGAAAAAATAATAAATACATATTTTTTTCTTTTTTCCTAAAAAATATGTCTAAAATCGTATAGAAAAGTTATATTTATTCTATTTTAAATTTTTTTAATATTTTAAAATTATATTTCTATTTTAAAATTTTTAATATTTTGCACATTTTATAAATAAAATATAATTTGTTTGTTTCATATTTTTTTAAAAAAATATTAAAAATCGTATCAATAATAATAATATAATTCTTTACATACAATATCCATTACATATACAAAATTTTTACATAATGACAACAAAGGATATGCATCAATAATAATAAATGAAAGTCAGTAATCCATATCAATTACAATATCCATAACTAACATAAAACATCAAAACACATAATGAGACAACGGTCCTAGACACTTCATAAAGGTCCCATTCATAAATGACTTCCCTAGTTTTCTAGCTCTCTTTTAAACATTACTAGAGTAAGCAATGTCCTAAAATGATATTGCAATTCATAAATGTTCCAATAAGACATCATTGCACACCTCTCATGCCAAAGTACACTTTGCTCACTTTCCTTGAAAGATCCTTTCAGGGTATCAAAATTACTTCCTTCAGAGATAAAAAATAAGTATTAAAAAAGTTTATATTTGATCAATTTTTATGCTAAAAAAATAAATTATTAAACCAGAATCATGGCAACTTGTAATTGAGTACAACTAGATCAAATACCATGTTAGCATCTACCCTTAAGCAGCATACAATTAGGAATGCAACTCGGGCTCATGAAACTCGAGTTTTTCTCTACCCTAATTTAATCATAATTTAATCCAATTTTATTAATGCCATTATACAAATGATCCCCAATCAACATTTTTGACGCCATGCAGTGACCTGTATATTTTATCCTTTCCATCCATCCGCTCTATCTTTTTCATGATGTCATTGTTCAGAGTGTAAGGAGATTAAAAATTTTGTAATAACTTTTTTTTGAGGACGGTGGCTATCTCATTTCAAACCCTGACGAGAACTTGGGCCACATTTTCTCTCCGTCAAAGCAACGTGCAAAATCTTCAACCAATATTTCTGATACAATGCAGTAGTTTATTTTTTTTGCATCCGCTTTATCTTTTTCACGCCATCTTTCATTTAAGGTGTCTGAAATTTTATAATAGCTGTTTTATTATCATGGTGGCTATTATTTATTTCAAACCTTGCCTATAACTTGCTCTAATTTCAGTGATTTCACCACTTCTTCGCCGAAGACCGCTTCTCTTCCAAGATAACGTGAAGAGCCTTGGTTAGCGTGAAATATTGGCTCATTGACTTAGAGCGTACATTAATTATAGAAGGACGGCCGCCTCAAGCGTAGTAAGTACGGCAAGTGGAAAGGTTCTCCATTTTGCTAATAAATAAATATAAAACAAGACCTATTGATAATTTGATACGTAAACAGTGCAGAGCTAAACTCACACCTACAAGTTTTATCCTCGCTGTGGCCCAACGAAAGTTTGCTTAGACAATGGTGTGTAATCCATGCAGGTTGCACGAGAACAAAGAGGAAAGAAGACACAAGTCAGATATATCTCAAAATAGACTGAGAATGAGCGAGAGGTCTTGTTAATATAGGTTGGATTAACCTTTATATTTTTATTACTAAAATTTTTTTTTCAAACCCGAAGATGTAGCAAGTTTACCAAATAATGGGCCAGGCTCCTGAGTTAATTCCTTTGCTCTATTCAGAAGTTTTAAGGGCAGTAATTCTGGTATCTCGGGGGTCTCTCTACAGGGAACTATAAATTTCTTAAAATTTATCTTTTGAATGCCTCCTCATTCGGAATTTCTTAAATTTAGTTTTGTTGAACTAATTCATCCTGATTCCATAGGAGCATGTGAGATTGTTTGGAACCATATAGGACGCATTATTTTAGCATTAGTTGTGCCCCTCTCTATCGATCAATTTAGTGCTTTTTGCTCAGTTTCGTTGGTGCATGGATTGGTGTACGAAAAGCTATCCGATACTTATAAAGCTTCAGGTTAGTTCTTGAAAAAAAAAAAAAAGGCTCGTCAGCTATAGCCTCTTGGTTCCATGGTCACACCATCTCACTGTCATTATCTCTTTCTTCGTCGCTTAAAAGTATTAATTTCTTTCATCCCACGGCTTGATTGTCTCCATGCTTACTGAAGCAGAGATCTGAAGAGTGGATCGTCCTTTTTCTAACCTTGAAGCATAGCACGCATTCGACCAACCCAAAGTTGTGTGGAGATGCAGAAGCGAGATGATATCCCTACTGAAATTTCTGCAGCAGAATTTTGGATCTTGATCTTGGTAATCTTCCCAGATTGATTAGCAACTAGAATTTTCCTTGGTTTCTTGTGCCCCAAGATTGTAAGAGAGGGTTGTGGCCTCTCTTCTTCCTCACGTGAACCTTCATATCTGATCCAGAAAATCAAGAGACGTTGCCCAAGAAGAAGGTGCTGCTAGGGTTTCTTCCTTCTCCTTCTTTGAGAGAGGCGGTTCCAAGAAAATGGCTAGAGCAAAGATGACAGCAATAAAACCCTAGAAATCTAGGGCATCTATACGTGAGAAAGAGAGAAAGACGTGGATAAAAGAGAAAAGAGGGATAGCTTATTTTAGGGAGAAAAGGTTTTTTTTTTTCATTCATCTATAATCATCGTTACATGACTATATATAACCCGTCCCATGACGGCCACCAAAATAAAACCAGCGCCACACATGAACCGGTGCCTTATTATATGGATAATAAACACTAAAAACTCCCTTGGACCAACCCACACCTTGGGCCCAAACCCAGCCCAATGATAGACTAGCCCCCTCAAGACCCAACAACCTGGGCCTTAACCCTGTGGAGCCTACAAACCTCCATCCTAGGATTTAAGCTTTGGAGTACCACACCAGGCTCTACAATCTCAACCTTGGTGCTTCAAAGCTGCTGAAAAATCTGCACATTCCCTCAGACCCATCAGTGTCACACATGAGAGAAAGCTATCCCATGGAAGAGTCTTCGTAAGTGCATCTGCCTGGTTCTTCTTTGTATGATCTTTTACCAGCTCCACTTCACCTTCTTCCACCAATTCTTTGATCCTGTGATACCTCACATCTATATGCTTTGTGCGTGCATGATAGATTGGGTTCTGAGCCAACTGCAGGGCACTCTGACTATCACTGTGTAGCAATACTGTACCCTGCTTTACCTCCATTTCCATGATGAGTCTCTTCAACCAAAGAGCCTCCTTGGTAGCCTCTGTAATCCCTATATACTCAGCTTCTGTTGTAGACAAAGCTGTAATAGGTTGAAGGGTTGATCTCCAAGAAATTAATCCACCATACATGCTGATCACATACCCTGTGGTAGACCTTCTTGTATCCAGATCACCTGCAAAATTTGCATCCACAAATCCTTCCAATGGACCTAATGACTTACTTGGGATATTAGATTTCTCCTTAGATCCATCTTGCTGCCCAAAACTTAGACCAAGTCCACGAGTTCCCTGAAGGTACATCAAAATCCACTTGAGTGCCTTCAGTGCTCCTTCTCTGGGTTCGCCATGAATCTGCTCACCTGGCTCACTGCATATGCTATGTCAGGCCAGCAACACATCATAGCATACATAATGCTGCCCACGACACTGGCATATGGAACTCTCTCCATGTACTCTTTCTCTTCATCTGTTTGGGGGTTCTGTAACTTAGAAAGAGACATATGACTAGCCAAAGGTGTTCCAACTGGTTTGGCCTTATCCATCCCAAACCTCTCCAATACCTTGTGAATATATCCACCCAATGACAAATGTAGAATTTCCTTGGTCCTATCTCTGTAAATTTTCATCCCAAGTATCTTCCTAGCTGATCCCAAATCCTTCATTTCAAATTCTGTTGATAATGCATATTTCAGTCCATTCACTACTTCAACACTCCTGCTGGCAATGAGCATATCATCCACATACATAAGGAGATACAGTGCATCATCCTCATCCATATTTTTCACATAGACACAAGTATCATGTTCACATCTAGAAAATCCAAGGCCCAAAATAAAAGTGTCAAACCTTTTGTACCATTGACGGGGTGACTGCTTCAAACCATAGAGCGATTTCTTTAGTAGACACACTTTTTCTTCCAATCCAGATTCCTTGAAACCCTCTGGTTGCTTCATGTATATCCTCTCCTCTAGACTCCCATGTAAGAAAGCCATCTTCACATCCATCTGCTGCAACTCCATACCATGTTGTGCTACAAGAGATAACAATATACGAATTGAAGCATGACGTACCACTGGAGAGAATACCTCTGTGTAGTCCACTCCCTCTCTCTATGAGAACCCCTAATTAGCAACAAGCCTTGCTTTGTATCTGACTCCACCTTGCTCTGAAGGTGCCTCCTTCTTTGTGAACACCCATTTTGAACCAATGGCCCGAGCATCTCTAGGTAGATCCACTAGCTGCCATGTCTTGTTCTTTTCCAGGGACTCCATCTCCTCCATCATGGCCTGCATCCATGAGTCTCTTTCTGAACTTTCCATGGCTTCTTGGAATGTCTCTGGATCTTCATTTGTAGTGATTAGATCATAGGAAATCATCTCATCAATGCGATACCGAGCAGGTTTGATGATGGTACGCTTTGCCTTGTGCAGTGCTACACCTCTTTGATCATCTCTCAAAGCTGAAGTGTGTGACTCCACCTGCACCTCCCTCTGGATTGATGGCTCTCCTAGCTGATCCTTTATATGTATTGGAACATCCATACCAAACTCCACCTCAAAAGAAGCACGTTTTGAAGTAGAAGTAGAAGTAGAAGGTACATCACCTGTCAGCCAATGTTGTCCACTGCTGTCCTATTTAGCCTTTTCAGCTCCATCTGCAATCTCTGACCTCTTCAAAATGCTCTTCTCATCAAAAATAATGTCTCTACTGATGATACACTTTGTGAATCTGAACTCCATAGCAAATAGCCTTTAACTCCATATGGATACCCGATGAAGATCAGCCTTTGTGATTTTGGGTCCAGCTTGCTCCTTTCAGTTGCCTCCACATGTGCATAGGCTGGGCAACCAAAAATCCTCAGGTGTCCAAGCTTCACCTTCTTTCCACTCCAGATCTCCTCTGGAATGCCTCCATCAAGTTTTCTATTAGGGGACCTGTTAACAAGAAAACCAGAGAACATAATTGCATCACCCCAAAAGACCTTGGGTAGTGATGCCTGCAGCCTCAAACACCTAGCCTTCTCTGTCAATGTACGATTCATCCTCTCTGCCACACCATTCTGCTGGGGAGTCATCCTTACTGTGTAATGGCGTTGGATCCCATTTTCCTCACAGTAGCTTCTGAATTCATTGCTTTATACTCCCCTCCATTGTCAGATCTCAAACACTTCACTGGTTTTCCTGTCTCCTTTTCAACACCAACTCTTCAAGCTTTAAATCGGGCAAATACCCTGATTTTTCTCTTATCAAATATACCCATACCTTCCTGGAGTAGTCATCAATGAAAGTTAAAAAATACTTAGCCCCACCTCTGGCTGACACAGGGGCCGGTCCCCATACATCTGAGTGAACTAGTTCCAGAATACCTTCGCTCTGCTTGGAACTGCTGGCAAATCTCACCCTATGTTGTTTGCCATAAATACAGGGCTCACAGATGTCATTGTCCTCCTTCTTAAGTGCTGGAATTAGACCTCTTTTGCTGAGTTCTATAAGCCCTTTATCACTCATGTGTCCCATTCGATAGTGCCACAGTTTATAGACCAACTGTTCCTCCTGTGCCGCTGCTAGCACCTCTGCACCATCTATGGCCACTGAGCCTTCCATCTGATAGAGATTATTTTCCAACCTTCTCCCTTTCATCACCACTAATGAACCCTTGGTTATCCTCAAACATCCACTCCCCGGCTGGCTTCCAAAAGCATACCCATGCTTCTCCAGGTAGCCTAAAGAAATTAGATTCTTCTTCAACTCCGGGACATATTTGACATTTGTTAAAGTCCTTATAACCCCATCATACATCCTCACCCTTATGCTTCCAACTCCAGCAACCTTACAAGGATGATTATCACCAAGGCATACACTCCCTCCATCAAATTCTTCATAAGTTGCAAACCACTCCCTATGCGAAGTATAATGGTGAGAACATGCTGAGTCAAGTGTCCAACAACTATCACACTTCTTGGTCCCATCTGAAACTACCAGTACATCATCTTTATGTCTTCAGATGAATTTGCACCACCATTACTGGCTGAACCTCCCTTGGAAATGCCCTTCTCCTTCTCATTCTTCAGAAGTGGGCAATTTCTTTTCAGGTGACCAATCTGATGACACTTATAATACTTCCATGCTTTCTTCTTGCCCCGAGACTTAGATCTGCCTTTGGACTTGCCTCTAACCTTTTCCCAGGGTCTTCCTTGCCTCTCATTCACAGCAAGTACCTCTGTGTTAGAGTTTCCCATGCGAATCTTTTCTCTTTGCTGGTTTGATCTCAGCACCCCCACAACCTCTTCATAATTTAGGGTCTCCTTCCCATACACCAAGGTTGTAATCAGACCATCATAGGACTGGGTAGCGAACACAACAAGATGAGGGTCTTGTCTTCTTCATCAATCTTCACATCAAGGCTCATCACCTCTAAGCACACTTGATTGAATTTCTGAATATGGGCCACAAGATCTCCTCCCTCAGGCATTCTCAAGCTATACAACTGTTTCTTCAACCATAACTTGTTTGTCATGCTCTTTCCCATGTAAGTATTCTTTAAAGTTTCCCAGAGCCCCCTTACCGTGGTCTGCGTGCAAATCTTCGGCAAGACTTGATCAGCCAAGCACATCCTGATTGTGCTAAATGCAATCTCCTCTAACTCCTCCCAATCCTCATGACTTACATTATCTGGTCTTTGTTTCACCAAGACCTTATAAATCCTTTGCTGTACCAATAAATCCTTCACCCTTTGCTGCCATAGGGTGAAGTTCCCCTTGCCATCATACTTTTTAAAATCAAATTTAAAGCTACTAGATGCCATATCAAACCAAGAAACAATGCACATAGCAAAAATAAAAATTAAACTTGCTGCAGAAATTTCTGGTTTGATATCTTACCAAAAAACGCCCAAGATCCAATATTTTCTCCATCAAATAACCGAGGCTCCGATACCAAATGAAGAGTGGATCGTCCTCTTTCTAACCTTGGAGCATAGCATGCATTCCGACCAATCCCAAGTCATGTGGAGATGCGGAAGCGAGATGATATCCCTGCTGAAATTTCTGCAGCAGAATATTGGATCTTGATCATGGTAATCTTCCCAGATTGATTAGCAACTAGGATTTTCCTTGGTTTCTTGCGCCCCAAGATTGTAAGAGAGGGTCGTGGCCTCTCTTCTTCCTCACGTGAACCTTCAGATCTGATCCAGAAAATCAAGAGACGTTGCCCAAGAAGAAGGTGCTGCTAGGGTTTCTTCCTTCTCCTTCTTTGAGAGAGGCGGTTCCAAGAAGATGGCTAGGGCAGAGATGGCAGCAATAAAACCCTAGAAATCTAGGGCATCTATACGTGAGAAAGAGAGAAAGACGTGGATAAAAGAGAAAAGAAGAGAGATAGCTTATTTTAGGGAGAAAAGGGTTTTTTTTTATTCATCTATAATCATCGTTACATGACTATATATAATCCGTTCCCATGACGGCCACCAAAATAAAACCAGCACCACACATGAACTGGTGTCTTATTATATGGATAATAAATCCTAAAAAACTCCCTTGGACCAACCCACACCTTGGGCCCAAACCCAGCCCAATGATAGACTAGCCCCCTCAAGACCCAACAACCTGGGCCTTAATCCTGTGGAGCCTACAAACTTCTACCTAAGATTTAAGCTTTGGAGTACCATACCAGGCTCTACAAGATCCTGTCAACTTTAGCACGTCGGTTCGTTTAGAGAATCGGTCGATATCAGCGGGCAGTTCTTCTTCCTTTTCTATTCAAAGAAAAGAGAATCGGTCGATCAGGTTGTGCAGGCGTTCTCCAACGTTGGGCGACTTTTTTGGCTTGAATTTTTCTTTTTTATATTCTCTGATTTTTTTTATATGATCATCTTGTGATCACACTGTCACCCAAAAAAAAAAAAAATTGCCTTCTCCTGTATTCTTTCAGAGCTCTCAACTGTTTAAACTAGGATATTTTTTTTCCTCGAGTGAAATTATGATCTTTTACTTTGTCATTGATCAGTTTCTCGTTGCAGCACATATATATGTCAGCATTTCGAGGTTTAAATTGCATGTGCCAACAAAAAAAAAAAAAAATCATATGGCCATGCTTCCGGTTGCGTTCATTTTTGACACAAACTGCGTAGAGTCAACTGCCATTATGCATCAACCGTAGACAAACCGTGCAGACGAGCAGAGATTTTCAACAGATGACGTACGCGGAAAATGGATACGCTTGCTGCTCATGGACCCAACTATAAAAAGGGCCACCAAGGACACGGCTCTTCACACCAGACTCCTCGATCCACAACATCTCATAGTTTTACAACAAACGGATATGTCTTCCAGGGCTTTCTTTCTGCTTCTCTTAGCAGCTCTTCTGATCCTCTCGGAGGTGACCGAGAAAACTCGTGAGTCCAGCTCGTCTTGCCCCCTCTCCCCATTCTCCAAATGTTCTAAATATTCTCCACTTAGAAAGCAGCCAATTAATGTCATCAGATCATGCATATTGGATATCGCCTCCATCTCATGGAGATGCCAAAATTAAAATGGTTAATTTGTTTCTTCCATTTTAACTATTAAGAGTACTGTTGTTCCACATGCAGAAGCGAGGAACATGAAAGAAGAGGGTGTTGAGAACCACGGCGTCCATCCTGACGGCCGAGGTGGATACAACGGCGTCCAACCTGATGGCCGAGGCGGATACAACGGCGTCCATCCTGACGGCCGAGGCGGATACAACGGCGTCCATCCTTGATGGCCGAAGTGGATAGGAGATATCCTGGAATTGGAGGCTAAATCGTGTTATGCTACTAGCATTAATATTAGGGATGGCATATATACCATCCGTATGTAGGGAGAGAAGTTGGTGGGCTTTGCCTCAGCCTCTCTCTCTGGGTATAATATATATAAATAAATAAATGGAGAAGTCGAGGGATGTTTCTCTTGGAACTCTCACTTGTTTAAACGTGAATTTTTATATTCTCGAAGCATAAATTAGTACTGTTTGATGCAAAAAAAAATCCAAACAAATAAAGAAGAGTTCAAAAAAAAAATAAAAACCAACAACCATCAGAATTTCAGTTTCAAAAAGAGAAACTGCCATCAACTCTCATTTTAGACTCTTCTTTTTGCAAAATAACCATCTACTTCAGGCTTTTCTTTTCTGTGCTTAAACCATGATGCTCACGATTGTTTAGGGTATGTTTGGTTTTATATATAGTGCATTTAATTTTATGGTTTTATCGTATGAATTGAAAGAGTATAGAATTATCAATCCAATTCTATGTATCCAAACTATCAATGTGACGATTGTATATATAGAACATATTTGGTTTTATTTATAGTTTCATCATATGGATCAGAATAGTATAAAATATTAATCAAGATTATTAATCTATAGAATTCAAGAAGGATTCAAAAAGAAGCATCAATTTGTTAATTCTATATTTATAACTTTAAAATATTGATAAAATGATGGGAGTTCATACTATTTGAATTCAATTCTTACTATTTTAAATGTAGAATTAAATTTTAATAATTTAATCTAATTTTATTAATGCCATTATATCAAATGATTTGTTAAAGTTTTTGTAAGCGTGTTTATTAATTTCAAAAGATATATTGTTGTGTGTATTGCGATTCTTATCCAACCAACATTGTTGACACAATGCAATGCCGTGCATATTTTATCCCTTCCATCCGCTCTATGTTTTTCGTATCATTGATCAGAGTGTAAGGAGTTTAAAAATTTTATAATAACTTTTTTGCCAAGGAAGGTTCCTATCATTAATTTCAAAGCTTGACGAGAACTTGCTCTACATTTACTTCGGTCATGGCAACGTGGAAAATCTTTCAACCAATATTTCTGATACAATGCGTTTATTTTTTGCATCCGCTTTATCTTTTCCACGCCATTGTTCATGTAAGGAGTCTGAAATTTTATAATAACTGTTTTATTATTCTGGTGGCTATTATTTCAAACCTTGACTATAGGTGGACGGCCGCCTCGAGCATAGGAAACGGCAATACGGCCATTGCAAAGGATCTCCATTTTGCTAATAAATAAATATAAAATAAGACCTATTGGTACATAAATGATGTAGAGCTAAACTCACACCTACAAGTTTTATCCTCGCTATGGTCCAACGAAAGTTTGCTTAGACGATGGTGTGGGTTACTGCTGAGTTTCATTCTTCGGGCCCGAGAAAAATGTATGTTACGTTTCGAATAGCGCGCTGATAAAACTGCATGATAATTCTCACATAAAAATTATAGAGAATAATCTTTGTGAAAGATTTTTCGAGATGTTTAAGTTAGTAAATATTTTCAGCAACAGACGAGAAGAGAAGATTATTACAAAAGAATGCTTCAAGAGAAATTCTGAAGAGCAAGGGCCTTTTCTTTATTTTTGAAGGCTTTGAATTGCCTTAGAAAGCATACCTGAGGGATCTTAGGACTTGATATTTATGCGCTATCGAAAAGATAAGTAGTTACCTGAATTTTTAGGAGCATCTTAGGAAGTTGAAAGCCGATACGATGAAATCATTGGTTATGAGGATTGATGGTTGAGGAGGCTAATGGACGCTTTATCAAGAATTTGAAATCCTATTGTTTGTGGAGGGCATGCTATATTTGGCTTCCATTTCTGTTTTGGGTAGCCTACTTCGAAATCCTTGCGGTCGGGATGGTTCATTCTCCAAGATATTCGACGCAGTTTGAAGCAATAATGGCGCTTATGTTGAGGGAATGAGGATCGATCCTGTCAAGGTATGGAAATGATTTGGCCCTGTCGAGGTTCGGAGATAGCTCAGCCTTGCCAAGGTGCAGAGATAGCTCGGTTCTGCCGAGGTTCGAAGATTGCGGGTAGCACTACTTATCTTTTTCTGTAACAAAGAAGGAACCTTCTTTGATTATAAAAGTTAGCGGGTCAAAGCCAGAAGTGAGCCTTACCAACTTCCACGTCTGCCCATCTGTCACAGTGATGATTTTGCCCTACATCACATGCCCTTCACTCCCTAGTTCGAAGCGTAGGTTCGAGCATAGGGAGTAGAGTCCATGATGACCTAATTTCATTAGTAGATTTTAAACGAGGCGCGTCACGATGGCTTCATAGATGCCAAGCCGCTATCCCATCATTTCTTCTTGTCGAACGAGAAGAGGCTTTTCGTTCTCACCCAAGGACGGCTGGTGGAATGACACATGGCGGATCCGGAATTTGTTGCAGTTGAACTGAAGGTCCGCGATGCTTGGGATTTCTTGCCGATGATATTTTATCATTTTGTCGAGGATAGAAAGGAGAGGTACTTGAATTTGTCGAGTCATAGGAAGCTTCGATCGGCCTTACTGAGGCTCAAATATGCGTGACTTGGGCTTAACAAGTTATAAAAGCTTTTTTTTCTTTGTCCTGCTAAGGCACTTCGACCGGCCTTGCTGAGGTTTGGAGGATGATCAGCCGTGCCGAGGTATGAAGAAAATTGGCCTTGGTCCTGTCAAGGCACAGAGAAAGGTCAGCCATGCCGAGGTTCGGAGAACTTCTATTGGCCTTATCGAGGCCCGGAGGATTTTTACATGGTCCTGCCAAGGTATGGACAAGGCTCGGCTGTGCCGAGGTTCGGAGAGCTCCGGTCGCCCTTGCCAAGCCCGAAGGATTTTTTACTTGGCCTTGTCAAGGTACAGAGAAATCTCGGTCATGCCAAAGTTTGGAGAGCTCTGGTTGTCCTTGCTGAGGCCTAAAAGATTTTTTTACTTGGCCCACCAAAGGTACGGAGAAGGCTCGGCTGTGTTGAGGTTCAGGGAGCTTCGATCGCCTTGCCGAGGCCCAAAAGAATTTTTTACTTGGCCCTGCCATGGTACGAAAAAAGCTCGGCCATACCGAGGGTTAGAGAGCTCCGGTCGGCCTTGCCGAGGCTCGAAGAGTTTTTTACTTGGCTCTGCCAAGGTATGAAGAAAGCTCGACCGTGCCAAGATTCAGAGAGTTCCTGTTAGCCTTGCCGAGGCCCGGAGGATTTTTTACTTGGTCCTGCCAAGCTATGGAGAAAGCTTGACCATACTAAAGTTTGGAGAGCTCCAATTGGCCTTGCTGAGGCCTAGAGGATTTTTTACTTGGCCCTTCAAAGGTACAGAGAAGGCTCGGCCATGCCGAGGTTCGGGAGCTCCAATTGGCCTTGCCAAGGCCTAGAGGATTTTTTACTTGGCCCTACAAAGGTACGAAGAAAGCTCGGCCATGCCAAAGTTCGGAGAGCTCCGGTCGGCCTTGCCAAGGCTCGAAGGATTTTTTACTTGACCTTGCCAAGGTACGGAGAAAGCTCAGCCATGCCGAGATTCGGAGAGCTCTGATCGGCCTTGCTGAGGCTCGAAGAATTTTTTACAATGTTTTAAAAATCGGACCGGACCGGCTGGTCCAACCGAAAACTGATCATCAGTCCGGTTCAATTTTATTATTAAAGTTGACTTTTATATGATCCGATGAAAACCAAAAAAACCCATTGAATCAGCCGGATTTTGAACTGGTCCAACCCGATTTTTAGACTTTTTAAATTTTTTATTTAAATTATATTTATATTTATTATTTTATATTATTAAATTAAAAATTAATTATAATATTATTCGGTTTGACCAAATTGATTCATCCGATCGAATTGATTGACCCACGACCCAAATGTTAAGCTGGTTCGTTATTCAGTCCGATTTTCAAAACATTGATTTTTTACTTGGCCCTGCCAACGTACTGAGAAAGCATGGCCGTGCCGAAGTTCGAAGAGCTTTGGTCGGCCTTGCTAAGGCCCAAAGAATTTTTACTTGGCCTTCCAAAGGTATGGAGAAGGCTCGGCCGTGGGAGCTCCGATCGGCCATGCCAAGGCCTGAAGGATTTTTTACTTCGTCCTGCCAAGGTACGAAGAAAGCTCAGCCATACCAAGGTTCGGAGAGCTCCGATTGGCCTTGCCGAGGCCCGGAGGATTTTTTACTTAGCCCTGTCAAGGTACGGAGAAAGCTCGGTCATGTCGAGGTTCGGAGAGCTCCGATCGGCCTTGCCAAGGTTCGAAGGATTTTTTACTTGGCCCTGCCAAGGTATAAAGAAAGTGTCAAGGTTTGAAGAGCTTCGGTCGGCCTTGTCGAGGCCTAGAGGATTTTTTCTTGGCCTTGCCAAGGTATGGAGAAGGCACGGCCATGCCAAGGTTTGGAGAGCTCTGGTCGGCCTTGTCGAGGCCCGGAGGATTTTTTTGCTTAGCCTTGCCAAGGTATAAAGAAAGCTTGGCCGTTTCAAGGTTCGGAGAGCTTCGATCAGCCTTGCCGAGGCCTGGAGGATTTTTTACTTGGCCCTACCAAGATACGGAAAAAGCTCAATTATGTCGAGGTTCGAAGAGCTCCGATCGGCCTTGCCGAGGCCCAAAGGATTTTTTACTTGGCTCTGCCAAGGTATAGAGAAGGCTTGGTCGTGCCGAGGTTCGGAGAGCTCTGATCGGCCTTATCGAGGCCCAGAGGATTTTTTACTTGGCCCTGCCAAGGTACGGAGAAAGCTCGATCGGGCCGAGGTTCGGAGAGTCCTGGTCGGCCTTGCCAAGGCCCACAGGATTTTTACTTGGCCTTGCCAAGGTACGGAGAAGGCTCGATTGTGTCGAGGTTCGGAGAGCTCTTGTCAGCCTTGCTGAGGCCTGAAGGATTTTTTACTTGGCCCTACCAACGTATGAAGAAGGCTCGATCATGCCAAGGTTCGGAGAGCTCCGATCGGCCTTGCCGAGGCCTGAAGGATTTTTTATTTGGCCCTGCTAAGGTACGGAGAAAGCTCAATCATGCTGAGGTTCAGAGAGCTCCGATCGGCCTTGCTGAGGCCCGAAGGATTTTTTACTTAGCCCTGCCAAGGTACGGAGAAAGCTCGACCATGCCAAGGTTTGAAGAGCTCCGATCAGCCTTACCGAGGCCCAAAGGATTTTTTAGTTAGCCCTGCTAAGGTACGAAGAAAACTTAGCCATACCGAGGTTCGAAGAGCTTCGATCGGCCTTGCCAAGGCCTGGAGGATTTTTTACTTGGCCCTGCCAATGTACGGAGAAAACTCGGCCGTGTCAAGGTTCAAAGAGCTTCGTCGGCCTTACCAAGGCCTATAGGATTTTTTATTTGGCCCTACCAAGGTATGGAGAAGGTTACTCGGCCCATAGGTTTGGTGTCCGGGCAAAGTCCTGCCTTTCATCATCTCAAAAAAAAGATTATTATTCAAAGAATAAATATACAAATTGGAGTGAAGTTTTCTATTACAATCAGCAAAATAGCTCGGTTTAGGCATATTTCACTAGTAATACGCTCGGAGGTTATCCGAGTTTCATGTTCTTGTGGTACTGTATCCCTTGAAGGTCTTCGTTGCTCGAAGGTGATTCGAGTTCAATGTCCTGGGGGTATTGTATTCTGTCAAGGTTTCATTTGAAAAGGCAAGCCCCTTGCACTAGGCCCTTTCAGGCGGGTTCTCCTCTTTGATTGGCTGTCCCAGGGAGGAGCCAACCATAGTAATCATATTAACATTACCAGCCACTAGTGGGTTCCACAAGGGTAATTGTCGAAGCTCTGATGGACATTCTGCTCGATTGGTTGCTTCAGAGATGTATTGATTGAACCTCTGTGCTGAGCTTCTGATGCACTTTCTTGGTGATAGGCCCTATGGCGATGAGATAGGCTCGTAGGGTGAGCCGGTCGACTCTTTTCCAATCTCTTCTTCTTCTTTTTCTTGAATTGCTTGACTCAGGCCGACCTTCTGGATTCTTTGACCCTAGCATATTTGTCTGCCAGGGCCATCATGTCAGAAAGGTTCTTGGGGCAGTTGATCTCTATAGCTAGATAAAAGTCATCATTCTTTGATACTTCGCCCGCTAAGGCAAACATGGCCACCTCATGGTTGAGGCAGTCGATTTCAAGCATGGCCAAGTTGAAACGGCTAAGAAAACTTCTTAAGGACTCCCCCTCTCATTGCTTGACTTTGGAGAGGGAGTTGGATCTTCATCGGTGGCGACAGCTGCTAACGAACTGGCTAGTGAAAAGGTGACCCAACTCATTGAAAGAGTTGATGGAATTTGGCTTCAAGGTATCGAGCCATACTTTGGCGGGCCCCCAAAGAGTAGAGGGGAAAGCCCAACACAAAATCGCGTTTGATGCCTCGTAGAACATCATAACAGATTGGAAGCTGCTTAGGTGGTCATTGGGGTCAGTAGTCCCATAATATGGCTCGATGGTAGGGAGTTTGATGTGGACCAAGACCACTTTCTGCATGATTTTGTCGATGAACGGCATATCCTGCCCACCTTGGGTTAAGGATATGACGTCTGTCTGACGGCGTCTAACTCCTGGCGCATCTTTTGGAGTTGCTGTTTCATCCTACCATCCTGAACAGTTGGAGAGACTGGACAGGGGGACTACGGTTGCGGCGTTGAATTATGGCAGAAGAAAATCAAAGATAAGGGGCGAGTCTGACGGGATCGAGGTAGGCTCCTATTCCCTCCCCTTCGCTATGCCAGTTTTGCACCTTTCTAGTGGTGGGTTGTCGCAGGAGGCTCATGGCCTCAGGTTGATTGGGCGAAGGAACTGCCAGTGGGTCCGAGGCAGCTGTTCCACCGGAAAGCTATTGAGTAAGGCAACAGAAAAAGAAACTCCATGAAGCCCTTGCACCAATTGTGCTAGAGCTTGAACTTGCTGAACCAGCATGCTAAACTGGTCTTGGATGATCGGGGTCGTGAGTGGCGATGAAGCATCGAATTGTGGCAGCTATAAGGGTGCCATATTACTTGTGGGGTCAAGCCTCTGGGAAGCGGCCCAATCCAGAGCATCAGCGGCTGCTCTCTTGCGATTGGCCATTGAGCATTCGTCCTTCTTACATGGACCTTTTCTTCTTGGTTTCAAGTTTTCAGAGGAACTTGGGGCCCTTCCTCTAGCGCCAATCTGTTGCTACTGAGTTTCGTTCTTCGACTCGGGGAAGGTGCATGTTAGGATTCGGATATCGCTCTCCCATCTGGGTGGACCTGCATGATAGTCCTTATGCAGGAATCACAGGGGGTGACTCCTGTGGAAGACCCTCTGATACCCAAGTCAGTGGATATTTTCAGCAAACATATGAGAAAGAGAAGGTTGTTGCAGAAGGATGCTCCAGAGAGGGTTTCTGAAGAGCAATGGCCTCTGCTTCATTTTTGGGCTTAGAATTACCTTCGAGAGCGTACCTGGAGGGTTTTGGGACTTGGTATTTGTGCACTACCAAGAAGGTAAGCAGTTACCTAATTTTTTGGGCATATTTTAGGAAGTTGGAAGCCGATATGATTAAAATCCCATCAGTTATGAGGATTGATAGTTGAGGAGGCTGCTGGATGCCTTATCGGGAATATGAAATCCCGTTGATCATGGAGGGCATGCTGTATTTGGCTTTCATTTCTGTTTTGGGAGGCCTACTTCAAAATCCTTGCGGTTGGGGTGGTTCACCTTCGAGATATTCGGCATAGTTTAAAGCAGTAATGGCGTTTATGTTGAGGGGATGATGATCGATCCTGCCAAGATATGGAGATGGTTTGGCCCTGTCGAGGTTTAGAGATAGCTCAACGAGATATCTTGGCTCTACCGAGGTACGGAGATAGCTTAGCCCTGCCGAGGTTAGGAGATTATGGGTAGCACAACTTATGTTTTTCTATATTAACAAAGAAGGGACCTTCTCTGATTATGGCAGTTAGTGGGTTAGAGCCCAGAAGTGAGCCTTATCGACTTTCATGTCTGTCCATCTGTCGCGGTGATGATTTTACCCCGTATCAATGTGTAATCCATGTAGGATACACAAGAACAAAGAGGAAAGAAGACAAAAGTTGGGCTATACCAATATTCAAATAACTCAGAAATATCTTCAAAATAGATTGAGAATGAGCGAGAGGTCTTATTAACATAGGCTGGATTAACCTTTATATTTGTAATACTATAAGCTTTGTTTTGAATCAAAAATGTAGCAAGTTTACCATATAATGGGCCCAGCTCCACTATTAGAAATTAACCTTTTAGCGAGGAATAAAATCCCTTAATGAAAGTCTAAAATCCTCGATGAAGAATTTCACCGAGGATTTCAAAGGAAAATTCATCCCTTGAAATTTATATGTTGGTGAAAGTCTCCCTCAGAAATCCCTTGGTAATTACTGAGGGATCTAAAACTTTATCTTCCTTGATGAAATTGTAGTCCATTTGCTACCAAGAACCAACCATTTTCCTAGAAATTCATTGAGGGAATTTCCCTTGCTAAAAACCTGATAATTACCAAGGAAAATTGGCTTCCCTTGCTAAAAACCTAATAATTACCAAGGAAAATTGGCTAACTGAATGATTTGTAAGAAATTTGTGGTCACCATGATTTGAATCCACAACCAACTGATTACGAAACGAGCACTTTATCATTGCACCAATCTGATCATTCACCCCTAAGGTATTTCTCCAATGAGATGATCCCATTGTTCAAGGACCAAAGGGTTCAAAGGCTATCCCTTTACCGCTGCGCCAATCTGATCATTGGCAACAAAGGGTATAAGCTCAGAGTTTTGATAAGATTTGAACGAGTTAGAGAGAGAGAGAGGAAGGAATGAAGAATTTTTTTGGTTTAATTAATGATATTAAAAATTAGTACATAATATTAATTTTACTTATGACTTTTATTTTTATGCTAATGAGAGAATCTGTAAATGACATATGCTTGGTACAAGATTTTAAAATCACTAAGGAATTTCTAAGAAAAATTCCTCTTTAATATTATTTTTTTATTTTTAAAAATATCTTACGAACACCAAGAGATTTATCCCTTAGTAAATCTCTAAGAAACCAAACTTTTCTTACAAATTTTTTGCTAAAAATTATTTAAATAATTACTTACTGATCCCTTGCATATTACCAAGGGATTTTTAAGGAATTTATTAACGGAAATATGTCCTTAATAAATCCCTTAGAGATTTCTTGCTGAAACTAAATTTTGAATATAATTTAAAATTCTTTAAAATCCCTTGTTAATTTTTTAAGGGATATATCGCTTGATAATGTCCCTTGATGAAAGGCTAATTTCTGGTAGTGCTTCTTAGTTCCTTTGCTCTATTCAGGAGTTTAAGAGTAGTAATTCTTGTAAATGGAGTATCTCTCCGTATGGCACTATAAATTTTTTAAAATTTATCTTTCGAGAGCCTTTTCAATCAAAAATTTTTAAAATTAATTTCGATGAATCCATTCATCTTGATTCGTAGGAGTATACGAGATTGTTTGGAACCATATGGGAGGCATTCTTTTAGCATTAGCTATGCCTCTCTCTATCAACCTTTTGCTGAGTTGGTTGGTGCATGGATTGGTTTGTGAAAAGCTATCCAATAATTATAAAGTTTCAGCTCAATTCTTGAAGAAGGCTCATCAACTATAGCCTCATGGTTATACTCACTGCCATTATCTCTTTCATAGTCAATTAAAAGTAGTAATTTTTTTCATCCCATGGCTTGATTGTGTCCATGCTTACTGAAGTAGAAATCCTGTCAACTTCAACGCATTGGTTCGTTTAGAGAATCGATCAATCAGCGGAGCAGTTCTTTTTTCTTTCTCCAATAAAAGAAGAGAGAATCAGTCGATCAGATTGTGCTGGCGTTCTCCCACGTATGGCGTCTTTTTTATATCTTCTGAGTTTTATATGTTCATGCTACGTGATCATATACTGACACTAAAATAAAAAAAAGGCCTTTTTTTGCGCTCTCCTGCAGTTCTCTTTAGGCAGTGTTTGATATGAGGATAAGAGATTTATCCCTTCTGAATATTTCTTTTTATTCTTAAATATTATAGCTAAAGAAGATAGGTCTAAAAAAGTTTAACCAAAAAGGATAATTCATGGTAAACATGAGTTATCCCTGAACTTATTCCTTAGGGAACCCAAAAACAATTAAGCTGTGTTTGATAGCTTTTTGGCTATCCCTGAATAAATAGCATTTATCCAGAGGATAGCTGAGGGGATAAGCACCTTTTTAAAATTACTACTCTGCCATCAAGGAATAACTTTAGTTATTCCTAGGTTCCCTAGGGAATAAGTTCAGAGGATAACATATGGTTAAACATGGGTTATCCTGTATGGTTAAACTTTTTCAGCACTATCCTCTGTAGCTATAGGGAATAAGTTCAGAGGATAACATATGGTTAAACATGGGTTATCCTGTATGGTTAAACTTTTTCAGCACTATCCTCTGTAGCTATAGTATTTGGGAATAAGAGGGATATCCCCCTTATCCACCATTAAACACAGTCTTAAAGTTATTCCTTAATGGTAGACTTATAATTTAAAAAAAAATACTTATTTTCTTAGTTATTTTTAAAATAAATATTATTCTATATATTTATTCAAAAATAACTTTTGGATACCAAACACTGCCTTAGAGCTTTCAACAGTTTAAACTGATTCTTTTATATCCTCCAAGCATAGCTTGATTTTCGTTATTTTTTTTGGTAGACGGCATTGGTTTTTTTTTTTTTTTCGATAGACGGTGCGCATTGTTTTTGCGAAGAATTCTCAATGTTTTCGCAAAACACCTATCTAAAAATTTTAAAGCTATTCAACGGCACATTAAATTTAGATTGAGGGATTCTGAAGCCGCCATATTTTTTAAAATTTTTTATATTTAATATTCTTTAGCAGTATTGATCTCTTTCAAATGTGTGTGTATATAAGAGGAGCAAGAGCATGCCTCATTTTTTTAAAAAAAAAATCTTTAGGATCCTTTAACAATATGAATCCTACATTTAAGTCTATCTTTTTCTATAATATATATAAAGAGAAGCATGTTAGAAGTGGCTAGGTTTTAAACTTAGTTACATTGGATATATATATATATATAAACACATATTAGAAGTGATTAGGTTTTGGACTTAGCTACGTTGGATATATATAGAGAGAGAGAGAGAGAGAGAGAAAGGAAGAGGAAGGTATACCCGTGATATACGAATAATTGAATGCCGTCAAATTTAAATTCGAACCCTCTTTTATTTTTAAATTTATATAGTTTATAAATTTTAAAGATTAAAAAATAAAATAACTTTAAAATTCATATAAATTAAAGAATAAAAAATTATCAAATTTTAAAATTAATTACATTTAAATATAGTTAAATTTATAAGTACATATATATATATATATATATATATAGCTTTGTTTAGTACTTGCAGACCTGGAATTTAAAGCCTGGCTCAGGCTATATTATTATCCGTGACCACGAGGGGAGGAAGGTATTCCCTGGGGGCCGTTGTTCCTGCCCATTCATACAGTCGTACTTCTGCGATGACCCTCAACCGATGATGGCGTACCCGAACACTCAGCCTAAATTTCAAACGCACCACCTTGGGCTCATGTGACCTGGTCCAAGTTGGCCATTGGCTTAGTCCAGGTTCAAAACCATGACCTTAGCTGCATTCATCAAGGAGTGGCCACCATCTAGGGGATCCCTCAGTCTTCTCGGCTCCATCAAATTGGGCTCTACCAAGATAATTTCAATTTACTTAGGTAGTGTTTGATATGAGGGATAAAAAAGAATATCTAGGGAATATCCCTCCTTATTCCCAAATACTATAACTAGAATTGATAAATATGAAAAAATTTAACCAAAGGAGATAACCATGGGTTATCCTCTGAACTTATTCCTTAAAAAACCCATGAACAATTAAAGTTATCCCTTGATGGCAGACTTGTAATTTTAAAAAAATGCTTATTCCCTCAGCTATCCCTTGGATAAATGCTATTCCGTATATTTATCCAAGAATAACTCTTGGACTATCAAATACTACCTTAAAGTCTAGCATAGAGGCCAAATCCAATCCATCACTTGATGGTATAAGATTGAAACAATCCGAGTTCTAAAGCTAGATACAATATTTTGAGCTAATTAATATGGGTCAGAACGAATCCCATCATCTTTGATTGGATCTTGACCCCAATATGAGCCACCAGATTTGGTTCGATACAACCTGATTGCACCTCTACCTCCTACAAATGGTTATCATATTTTACTAAAAATTTAATAGTTGTCATGGCCGATTTTTTTTTTTTTTTTGGTATTACAACAATATTTTCCATTCATTATTATTACA
This sequence comes from Calamus simplicifolius, assembly GCA_900491605.1. Lineage (NCBI taxonomy): Eukaryota > Viridiplantae > Streptophyta > Magnoliopsida > Arecales > Arecaceae > Calamus > Calamus simplicifolius. The sequence goes on from UESW01004310.1 coordinate 210,433, forward strand.
AATAAATGTGGCTGCTTTGTGCAAGCGGTAGCTTTGGTGCTAAATACTTAATAAATAATAAATAAATAAAAATAATTTAAAATATAGTCAAAATAATTGTATTTAAAATCCCAAGAATTTAAGAAATAAATTATGGAGAAAATAATATCTAGCAAAAACTAAACATTTAAATGGCCCACCAAACCCCACTCCACCCAAAAGCCCGGAATGAATTTTCTTTGGAAACAAAAGGCCGCCCCACTCCCACAAGCTATGCGTCGCAATCTTAACACCCGAGAAGACTTATCCGACGTGGCGCCATATGATTCGTCGAACATATAAATTCGACCAATCCCCTCCTGCCAATGTCGGACGGGGATTGGCGCAGAGCAGATGGTTGTGCGGCACACCGCATTTTCCCGACGATCAAGACGTATTTTTCTTTTTACCAACCCCCACCCCCAAAAAAATAATAATAAAGGCATATTTTTTATTAAAGCGTGCATTTAGTGATGTAGAAAATTCTTTAAATAATTAAACTAAATCGAGACTTCATTAATGCAGAGGGTGAGATTACGAGGTTCATAATGAGGTCCAGCTCACAGTAATAAGTGTAATTATGGCTCATTAAATGATATATTTAAAACTTTCCTCGTATTTAATAAGCATTCAATGGTCCCAAGCCCACAAGCATGTCAATCCTGTGACCAATGACATTTGGCAAGTGCTATCCTGCATTAATTTTACAAAATCCGAACTCAAAAATCTAGCACCCACGTAATGTAATTGTTCTCTATTTTATATGATTGGTTTAATTCACAGTGATCCCAAATATAAATGCAAGTTTTTTTTTTTTGGATCTATGGTAGTTGAGTTGGTCAGCAGTAAAACTCTCCATTATGAACCCAAAATAAACCTGCTAGGTCCCTTTTTTTTATTCTTTGGAGCAGTACTGAATCTAATGATAAATCTTATGTCCAGCCTTGCCTTTTAGGCAAGATCTCAAGTTAAACATGGTTAACTAACAATAGACAAATCATGAGCTAGCTCTACACATTTGCTGCAGCTCAATGTGTTTTAGAATATATATCATCCTCATCTCTTTTTTTTTTTTAATGCAACTTGGGAAGAGAAATCCTCCAAAATTTTGGTAAGAAGAAAATGTATAAGCCACAACCAATAAGAAGCTAGTAGAGAGAGAAGCAAATTAAGAAGGGTATAAGAGTGCAACATTAATAGAAAAGAAAACTTAGTTGGTTTCTTGCAGTCTGGATCATACCAACTGAAATATGTTATCAAGAATTAAAAGTTATAAAAGTTTTTTTGTGCAAGCCATTGCCATGAAAGAAGATATTAGATGCGAATGTTTTTTTTTTTTTTTTAAATAGAATAATTACTAAGGTCACGGATGATTTTCAAAAAATTAAGAGGCGTACTTATGATATACATCCACCTACGAAGAACGGAAGATATTACTCGGCTGTTACCAGTAAAGGATAAGAGTGACCCTCGAACAGATATATAAAGACCCCAATCCCCAATGAGGGAGGGAGGAAGAAACTCAATCTCTACTCTTCATTAAAAAATTCTTGTTTTCAGATCGCTGACTTGAACGTTGGAGCGTCCTCGTCGGAACTATCGATCCAGAACTTTTATTGCAGGTTTTGGCTGAATGAGGCGGTCCCTATCATTCCTCTGAAGGCAGCGAAGCATTTCTGTCGCTTGACGTTCCTCAAAAGTAATTTAACAGCAACAAGAACAATAGTAAGTTAATTCCAAAGAGTTCTGTTCATAGAGAATGTAGCTCTTTCTTCGGATAGTACAATGTTCTCCTCTACTACGATATAAACTAATATAATCCAACAAAATTCTACATCAACAGGGAAACGCCCAACAAGCCCTTCCATGACACGACGAAGTATCAATCAATTTATTTCTTTATTTCCCATTCTCATCTATTTGTCATGTTATGTTGGTCAATTTTGTTTCATTTTACCAAAACTCGATCGATGTTCCGAGAGCATGACCCCATCCATATATACACCCTTGCCTTATATTTTACCGTCTTAGCAATTCAACCATCATATGTTTCTATTAAAATAAGATTGCTTGTGTTTAATCTAAATGGGTACAATTCACATAAATTTATGATGCATGCATCAATGCTCTTGTGCCATATATATGTCACGCTTTTTTTAATAATATTTGATTGAATCTCATAAGATATTTTTTATTAATTTTTTTTATTTAACTAGTGACATATGCAAAAATTTTATATTTTATTAAACTTTTAAATTTTGTTAGAAAATAATGATAAATAAGTCACACTTCAGAGAGCATCTAAGAATTTAGTTAAAAAAAGTTCAAGGATAATTATTAAGAGAGAGATCCATCACTCATAATATATAGCAGGAGGACTTTGATGTAATACTTAAATGAACTGGTGGCATTTTAGTAATGGGGCAAAGATTTGAGATCAAGAGACCAACGAAGTCAACAGTGATCTTTCCGAGCCCCCACTCTTGGGCGCAATGCAAGCCGCATAGTTTTGAAAGATTATTAAAAAAAATAAAAAATAAATAATTAACCCATAACACACTCCACAGAGAACATAAAGAAGGTAAAGAGGGAACAGAGGCAATGCACGCAGCTACCAAACCCTAGAGATTATTATTTGAGGCCCCCAAAAGTCAAAACCAACAGCTCAAAAACACACAGTTATGGATTTAATAATACCAAGTAAAAGATTGTGATATATAGTGTGACTAATTTAAGTGGCAAGCTTGGAGTGATCCAATGTATGGTTTTGCTTTATTTTGTGACACCATATATAGTGAGAGGGAAATTAATATGTACCATAAATTATCTTTTGAGCAGAAGTATAAAATAAATTTCCAGATCTTTTTTTTTTTTTTTTTTGGAAGAAATCATTATATCTCATCAGTGTCATGGCCATGTGGACACATGCATGTATGAAATGTATGCATCTTCTATTCTGATAACAAAATGGAATTTCCAAAAGGCTTGAAGGCGTACAGGTGGAAAGTTTTCATGATATTTTTTTTAATATTCATGCTCATCACTTGTGAAGAAGACTGATATAAGCCTGTTTGCGCCTCAACAACTACAATAAATAGCCAGAAGGAAACCAAAAAGAAAATCAAAGAGAGACAAGGGAAACAGTCAAATCTTATTACTTTTTTTTTTTTTTTTTTCCTTCCATCTGCCTCTGATTTCCTGTGGACAGGATTGTAGATATTGCTCTGTAACATTAATTTCTCTTCCTAACGAATAACTCTCAACAAAAGCAAGCAAGAATAAAGATGAAAAAAGTTGCAGCAGGAGCAAAGAAAATTGCCTGGCTCTCCCATGTACGCCATTGACCGAAGAATTCCTCACTGAAAACCCATGCTCTTGAGGTGAATTTCTTGTGGATGAGAACGAAAAAGAGATCACCGAAAGGGCTCATCGAAGCCCTTGAGCAACTGTGGAAGCCAAGATGATGCCTCTAGGGGAAGTCTCTTGCAAGATATGGCATCCACCTCCACCTTCATGTTTGTTTTGAGAGACAAACCGCAAGGAGAAAAGAGAGAGAAAGGCGAAGAGGATGAAGGAAGGAAGGAAGGAAGGAAGGCAGGCAGGAAAAGGGAAGGCTCCTATGGCACTTGATATAAATGAGAGTTTTATTGTTCTTGATGTATAACTATAAACATATCGGACACATTGGAAAAAATTATGGCAGTATTAAAGAAAGAGGTTGAGAGAGAGAGAGAGAGAGAAGGGAAGGGAAGAAGGTTGTTCCCAAGAAGATGACGAGAGTTTGGTTTTTGTTTTTGCTGACCAAATTAAGAGGGACCCAAAGAAAGGCAGGCCCTTTTGTTTCCCGCTTCGTGTGTTTTCTTCTTGGGCTCTTCCCCACTCCACACAGTGAAAAGAATTTTTCCTACCATTCAAATGACTACTTTGCCATTAGATCTTAAAATAAAACATGGGCTATGGTCTTGGTTATCTGCTCATGATATCTTAATGCAAATACGTACGTTTGTGCACGAGTTGTTAGATGGTGAAGCGTCAAGTTGTCGTTTAGAAATTGGTTTACTCTTCGTTCTATGGATTCAGAATGGATTTCGTAGGTTAAAAGATGGAAAAGGGTCACTCAAATTCTTTCAGTTTCTCTCAAAAGGACAGGAAAAAGCTACGAGAACGGCAAATCAGTAAACTTTACGAGGCCGTCACTGCGCTTTTATTATGTTAAACAATGGTACGATACTTCAATTATAGCTTGTACCTAGGTAAGTAAGCGACAAGCTTTCTTCAGGATTAGAGGCATGCTTTACTTTTTTTCAGCATCATTTTAAAAATTACTGGTCTTCGTTCTACTGTCTTTGTCTTTATCTTTGTCTTTATCTGTTAGAAGCCTTCATCTTCGCATTACATCAAAGTAAACTTTGATGGTTCTATTTTTAATCATACTGCTGGTTCTGAATTTGTCATTCGTGGACCAAAGAAACAGTTACTTATGGCTGGTGATTATAGTTCTGTTAATATTTCGGTGCCTATGGCGAAGCTCCAGACTGCCTGGAAGGGTATCACTCATGCTGTACGACAGTTGAGATATCACAGGTTGATCATTGAGGAAGACTCTCTTATGATTATCAGATGAATAAGGCAGGACGAGATTTCTTCTTCTATTCTCAATCCTCTGATTAGAGATATTAGATTCTCTCTCCAGACTACTACTGTCTTAGTAATTTGGCACATCTATAGGGAAACTAATACTGCGGCTGATTGGGTTGCATCTTTGTTGCTAGCTATCCCGATCAGTGGGATTGACATGTTGGTGTTCCTTATCCTGTTATTTTGCATCAAATTTTGTACTTTGATATTTCGAGTTTGATTTGCACCATAATAGTGTGATCACTCGTCTATAACAAAAAAAAAAAATCACTGGTCGATGGTTTTAACGACAGAAGACCCTTCTCTTGAGGTTGGCAACTTATGTTCCCTGCTACGTTGTTGGTGCCATATCAAAGATAAGGTGTAACATTATATCATCGACCAACATAAATTCAAAATAATTAATTAATTATATTAAAAATTAAAATATAAACATGATATAATTATTGAGTATATAACATAATATGATATGCATAATTTATTTATAAATAAATTATATTAAATAATATGATACAATCCACTTAATATACCATCAAATAAAATAGATTCTAAACAAATCACTTTCGAATTAGCGGTCAATTCGCGACACGCTAAGATTTTTTTCATATTATAATTGTATTGACATATTTATGTTATTAACTCACTTAAAATCAATCGAACCTATTTATTTCATATTGAATTTGATGGCATTTGAATGTCATATTAAATTCTACCACTCTTACCTTCTCGGTAAACAAGCCCTTGGAAAAAGAGGCATCAAATAATAATTATTAACAAATTAATTATATATTATGAACTATAGTTAGTGTAATATAGTAAATTTTGAGGTAGACAAAGAATAAGCAATATTTCAATAAAAAAGTTTGGTTGACAACTTCGTTTTATTCTTGAGTTCAAATATGATGGTGTATTTCTATTGTCTTGAGTTTAATAACCATGGTTTAACCTGTACTTACCTAGGAAATGACTGGGGTTCACAAAATTCTATTGTCTTGACTCATAAATCAGTTAAGCTAAATATTATAATCTTAAAAAAAATTATATGAAAGCATGATTCAGAGCTTGAATGAGTTGAGTTCGAAGTTCGAACACATTAAATCTAATACAAGCTCAAGCCATGGTAGATTAGCTATTTTATGCAGCGGGCCAAAACTCAATCTATTTAGCTCAGCGTGACTCGTTGCCCCCTTAATTTGAGGTGTTATGAATTCAATATTTAATACTCTCCAGAATAATATAAATATAAGAAAAATATCCATTAGAAATAAAAAAATATTGATGTCTTTTTTTTTTTTTTTGGGCCGGTGGGGGGGGGGGGGTGGTTTGGGTTGTTGAGGCTCAGATCTTTTCTATGAACATCACAATATTAGAAATAAAAAAAATGTTGAGGCTTTCATTTATAATAGTAGGTCGTATAAGTTCTACAAGACTAACGAGCCCTTCTTTATCTAGCGATATAGGTCCAGAAACATAATAAATTATATTATAAAAATTGATCATAGAAGGTGTCGTCATGAATTAAAAATTATGGCTTAATGTTACATTCTCTTTGTAAGTAATGCTCCAACTTTTCTACCAACTCAGTTAGCTTTATTAGCGAATCAAAATTTTTATGGTTCAAAAATTTAAATCAAAATTTATTACATAAAAAAATAAACGTAAATTATAAATATATAATTTCAAAAATTCAAGGAAAGGTAAGAAAAAAAAACAAAAAGTCTTTTTTTTTTTTTGACGTTTCGCTTTTAGCTTGTGTTTGGATGGAGAAAATTACGAAGAACAAAAAAAAAAAAATAAAATTTATCTTGTTTAGATAAAGAGAAAAGTAGAAGAAAAGAAAACAAAAAAAAAGAGAGAAAAAAAAGTGATGGGCCTCACCAAAGTTTTTCTCTTCGAAGTTTGAGATTTGGGAGAGAAAATTGAAGGATGCGCTTTTATTTTTTTCATTCCAATATTGACCCTTCAAATAAAAAATAATATATTTTTAATCATTTATAATAAGAGCATTATTATTATTATAAATTATCAACTTTTTTTTTTCTTTATTTTCTTCATACTCATTCAAATAGAAGGAAAAAAAATATTTTTTTTTCTTTACTTTTTTTTTTTTATTTTCTTTCCCTTTATTTCTTTTTTTTTTCTACTTTTCTCTTCATCCAAACAGAGCATTAGTCTTCTAGAAAAGATTTTTTTTTTCTTTTAAAAGAACTGATGATATGGGTTGATCAAATTTCACTCTCACAAATTCAAATAAAAAAAAAATTCTTCTTAATTTCTTTTGTCTCCGTGTTTCTCCCACATAGAATAATATTACCAAACATCTGCATTCATTGCGCGGATATCTGAAACTTTGATGCACGATTAATCGTTATTAAATAACACAGAGCCGGCCGGGGTTAGCGTGGTCTATTGGGTGACTTTGGAGTTTGGAATCCAACCCGACAGCGCTGGACCTGTGCCGGTTTGTAGGGGATGTGGGCCCACCAGGTGGATCGAACGTCCCACCCTTGTCTTATCGAATCCAACAAAATAAAATGCTGACACTTGAAAGGAGGAAGAGGTTTTAAATATCATACATTGCAATGAAGAGGGGCTACAGGGGAAGAAGCTTTTGTAATGTCCTCGAATGAAATAGCTTCCAAGGGTAGGATTTACATCTATTTTTAATTTATTCACCAAAGAGCTCGGTCAAGCCAGATATGATAACATGCAGCCGGTTCGAATTTACGAATGACAAGTATCATTGAGGGGAAAAAAAAAATGCACAACATGTAGATTTTATAAACTAAAAGTTGCTATTATATTTGTTTTTGTTTGTTCATTTTTTGATCTAGTTCCAATCCGGCTAGGATGTGATTATAGATTTTGAGTAAAACCAAGGCATAATTTTTAGTGGTGTATGATGATGAGAAAGGTATTTGTTTGTCATAATAAGTTGAGATCTCTTCTTTATCTATCTTAATCTTTTCTATTTATTTTTTCTTTTATTCATAAATTTTTTATTCTCAATAAAGTAGGGATCACTCCTCCTAATTATGTTTTAAAAATAATTTTCTTTTCCTTTATATATCTTCTTCTTGCAAAAACAATAATAGTGAAAACGGTAGGGACAATCCCAACTCCTTAAAAGCGGCTCAAAAACCTCATCCTCCCTTTCAGCAAAAGGTGAGGTAAATCAATGACCCACTCATATTCTCTCCTAGTTCTTTTGGAATTGAAAAATTAGAATAGTAATAAAAGGTGTGCAAGTAATATCACAAGGTACTACGGAGTCATTGAGATAGTAGACCTCGAGGGCAGCTACCTTAAAACAGCCACGAAATCCTTTAGCGGCTTACCGTCCTTATGTCGGATAGAAAATAAGCTATCGACCATCCAAGAGATCTTTCGACAGGCATCGAAGTACACCAGAAAGACCCTCTCTAGCTGCTGAAAGAAGTTGATACTGCGAGGCGATAGGTGAGAGTACCAGGCATGCGTAGATCCGGAGGGTAGCCGAAAGGCGATGTAGAGGAGGCCTTCCGTCGCCCCCTATACTTGCATGAGCATTTTGTAGCTCTTTAGGTGGTCTAGCAGATTGGTGGTGTCGTCGTAGGGATCCAGCTAGGGGAGACGGAATCGAATTGAAATCGGTTCCTCCATAATACGCCAGGCCAATGGAGGAGGCTGCCGTAGTCCGCTTCCGGCCAATTGATAATTTTGCGGCTAAGCTCCTCTAGCAGCTGATTGTATTCATCAAGTTGCCGTTCCGCCTAACGACCAATCCAATTGTCAAAGGACCTCTCCCTTGAAGATTCGAAGGATGAATAGGGAGAGGGGTAGCATTGATGGTGGTATTCTCGCCCAAGCTCCTTCTCGTGCTGCCGTCTGGAGAGGCTGTTAGACCGATGGGCGAGAGATCGTGGCCTCTTGGGGGCCTCTCGGTGGTGAGACCTTGCCAAAGCACGATGATAGGGCTCCTGCGAAGGGAGTCTATTGCGGGTAGACAGCTGGTTGGCCTAAGGGCCTGCTACTTGAGATAGAGAAGGCTGAGGTGGTTGTTGCGTGGCTACAGAGTATTGCTCTTGCAACTCCCAGACCACAGCACCAGATATTGAACTTGCTAGGCAAGGGTGATGAGCCATTCAGGTTGAGTAACTAGTGGCAGTGATGGAGACGGAGCAAGGAGGTTAACCTTCGGTTGCTCAACTTGCGGAGGATGCCCCCTAGCGCGGCTGGTGGAGGCCTCCTAAGCGCGTGTAGCTATCATTTCCTTTCTGGAAGGAGAATGGAGATCTACTACCAGCCCTCGTAGGTATTTTACCTTGCCTTCCTATCTGGTGCGCTAATTTGTTATTGCCAAATCACCTTTCGAAGCATCAAGTAAGATCCTGAACTTGATAGTGGTGAGGATGGTGGTGGGAGTCTTCCGATGCCTCAACCTCGGACTAGGATCCTGCAAAAAAGTCCCCGTGGGCCGTCGTTTCAGTGGGGACCCTCTAACGCTAAGTGAGTGGTATGGGAAACAATAGTGTATCTCCTTTTGTTCAGGAGTTAGCTAGGGACTAAGAGAAATTCTCGAAGTGGGAGAAGCTGAAGTCCCTATCTCATCATAAGCCAAGGGTCTTATACAGCTGGTCGGGAGTCCCTTTTATCCCTTTTTGGACAATTATTGATTCCAAGGCACTACGTCCTGACATGGGGCAAGTGGTAAGGCCAACAGCGACAGGTAGCGTTCGTCCCATGGCTTGTCAGAACTGGCAAGCCACCTTTTTATTTGATATGGGCAGCTACGGCTAGTTGGTAGGCCACGTCTTATCAGGCGCCATGCGGCAGATGGTTAGTGGGCTAGGTCTTATCGAATGTGAGCCACAATCGGTAGGTGGAACACGTGGGGCCGCATATGGGCCACATGGGATGACAGCAGGCTACGTGGCCACGTGGAACCATAGACGGTAATGGGCCATGTGGTGCTTGAGGTCGATGTTGGAGTCGGTGCTGGAGGCCGATGCTGAGTCGGTTTAGAGGCCGACGTTGGAGTCGGTCTTGAGAGCATAGGTGACACGTCGGATCATGACAACTTTAATTGTTTGATTTTACCTCCGTCAATTAGCCTTTTTCGTCACTATAATGCGGCTTAATCAGCAACATAATGCATACGCGCGCACACATACATACATACATACATACATACATACATATATATATATATATATATATATATATGATACGGCTGGCCATTTTCTCTGGGTGGTATTATCCTTTGCACGGTTTTTGGAAGCAATGATGTGACAGCAAAACCCCCTTCAGCGTCGGCCTTCAGCGTCGGCCCCAGCGCTGAGAGTTTGGCTCCGGCCTCCAGCGCTGGGGCCCAGCGTCGGCCTTCAGCGTCGGCCACCAGCGTCGGCCTTCAGCGTCGGCCACCAGCGTCGGCCCTCAGCGCTAAGACTTTGGCTCCGGCCTCCAGCGCTGGCATCCAGCGTCGGCCTTCAGCGTCGGCCCCCCTAAGACTTTGGCTCCGGCCTCCAGCGCTGGCATCCAGCGATAGCCCCAGCGTCGGCCTTCAGCGTCGGCCCCCAGCGCTAAGACTTGGCTCCGGCCTCCAGCGCTGGCATCCAGCGACTGCCCTCAGCGTCGACCTTCAGCGTCGGCCCCCAGCGCTGAGACTGGCACCGCTCTCCAGCGTCAGCCTCCAGCGCCGGCCTCCAGCTCCGACTCTTAGCGTCAGCCTTCAGTATCTTTCACATGCACAATGACCAGTCTCATACAACGGATCCTGTGATCTAAGGTCTACTGCCGAGCACCTCGCTCGTCAAAATCACGGGCAAGTGTTAGCTCGATCGGCAGTTACCGCTATAAGCGGCCCATATCCAGCAACAACCCAATGACTTGCCGTTCGATGAAACATCACAACAGGAAAGATTCAACGGTTCCAACAGAACGAGGTAAACGGGATCCCAGACAGGTATAAAAGAGGATCCAAGCTCCATGCGAGGGGACTCTCTCTGGCTTCCTCTTTAAAATCATACTTAGATATAATCTCCCTGTTCCACGACTCGCTGACTTGGGCGTCGGAGGGTCCCCGCCGGAAATACCGGTCCGGGACTTTTTTGCAGGCTCTAGAAGGAAGATGGCGACTTTTCTACGCTCACCACAATCCAGCCCATTCGACGTTCATCATAAGTGAGTTGGCGGCAACAGATTGGCGCGCCAGGTAGGGGGGCAGTTCGCACGGGAGGAAGACGAAAGTTCTCCTCGTGACCCCACCAATTTTGCAAGGGAAACGATGGTGACCACGCGAGCACAGGAGGCTTCCTCCAGTCAAGCAGCCGGGCGCATTCCACGGGCTGAGCATTCGGAGGCCAATCTCCATGTTCCGCCCCCTGCGCAGATGAGCCAACTTGACCGGCTCGAAGCTCTGGCCCACCAGGTCCAGGATCTGACAACAATGGTCCGGGGGCTGCAAGAGCATCATTTGGCTGCTGCAACTCAGCCCCCTATGCTTGACGAAGAATGCGGGGAACAGTCCAATCTCACCAAGGTGGGACTCCGCCTGAGGTCTCCCACCGCTCACCCCCGAACCTCATCACCGAGGGACCTCGAAGCGACACGGTCCCCTTCTAGCCACTCCGATCGTTCCCACCACCAGCCGAAGGAAAGAGAGTCTAGGCGGGCGCGTTCTTTGCGCCGGAGATCTTCTTCAGCTCCTTCCTCTGATTCATCCCAAGATGGCACTCTCCAGAAAACCACCCGTCGGGCCGAGCAAAGGCTCGACGAGTATCACCGACGGTTGGACGAGCTCAGCCGCCGGATCACCGACCCTTACGGGACGGCTTATGAGCGCCGTCCCCCGCTTTCCCATCATATCATGAAGGAGCCGGTCCCCCCCGGTTCCGTCTCCCCCAACTAGATCCATACGATGGGACGACGGATCCCCTTGACCACCTGGAGAGCTACAAGGTCCTTATGCAGGTCCAGGGAGCGACGGACTCCCTTTTATGCGTCGCCTTTCCGGCCACTCTTCGGAAAGCGGCGCGCGCATGGTACTCCCGCTTGCCCCCGCAGTATCAACTCATTTCGGCAGCTCGAGCGATCTTTCCTGGCTCACTTTGATGCCTGTCGAAAGATCCCGCAAGTGGCAGATAGCCTCTTTGCTGTTCAGCAGAGGAGTGGCGAGACCTTGAAGGATTTCATCACTCGATTTAAGGAGGCGGCATTGGAGGTGTACAACCTGGAGGATTCCGTGGCCACTTTGGCCCTGAAACGAGGACTTGCCATCCAGGTTCGCGTATTCCCTGGATAAGAAGCCTCCAAGTTCCTATGCTGAGCTTCTGAGCCGAGCCCAAAAATACATCCGTGCCGACGAGGCAAATTCTTCTAGGAGGGAAGTTGACAAGAACCTCAGTAATAAACCACCGCCTACTGAACACGCCGGTGCACGACCTCGTAAGCCCGAGCCTCCACGCCGTCCAGATCGCCGACCACAGACACTGGTTCCTAAGGAGCAATTCACCCCCTCATGGCTCCCATCTCTCACATCCTGCTGGAGATAGAGGAGGAACCTTATTTCAAGCGTCCGACTCCCTTGAAGTCTGGGGCCCCCCGCAACAAGGAGTTTTATTGCCGGTACCACCGAGACTACGGCCACGACACCGAGGATTGCCGCCATCTGAAAAAGGCCATTGAGGAGCTGGTTCAGCAAGGCCACCTAAGCAAATTTGTTCGACGGGGAAATCTCCCTGCGTCGGGCCCCCCGGTGCCTCCGAGTCGCCCGGCTGGCGTGGATAATGCTCCAACTGAAAAGACTATAGCTATGATTTCCTGGGGAGCGGATGGTGGTTCGAAGAGGCAGCGAGAGGGAATAGACTCTGTAATTCCTTTCTTCGGAAAGGATCTAGATGGGGTAGTTAATAAACATGACGACAGCGTCGTGGTGTCCATGACTATAGCCAAACATCCTGTAAAAAGAATTTTAATTGATAGTGGGAGCTCGGTGGATGTCTTGAGCTATGAGGCTTTTGTTCGGATGAACTTGTCAAGATCTTTGCTCCGACCCGTTGCCGCATCGCTAATGGGCTTCACTGGAGATTCGGTGAACGTGAGGGCGAAATTGCCCTTCCGGTCACGGCTGGAACTCCTCCGTGTCAGAGCACTGTGGTTATAAATTTCTTGTGGTCCGGGTCCCACTGGCTTACAACGCTATCTTGGGAAGACCAGGGTTGAATCTGCTGGATGCCGTAATCTCTACTAAGAGGTTATTGGTAAGGTTCCCCACCAATGAAGGGGTCGGAGAAATGAAAGGGGAGCAAAGCCCACTTCCGCCTTGCTACCATTTGTCTCCCAGCCCGCTGAACGCGGCGTCGGGACATCCTCTGAGTCACTCGATCCTCGGGAGTTGGGAAGAAGGGGAGAGCCGGCAGAGCACCTTCTAACCCTCCCCTTGGGTGATGACCCGGCAAAGACTGTTCAGGTGGGGGCATTGCTCCCAGAGGAAGCACGCCATCAACTTCTTACTTTCCTGCGTGCCAACACTGACGTCTTCGCATGGTCATCCTTCGACATGCCGGGCGTCCCTGAAGAAGTAATCACCCATCGACTTAACCTCAAGCCAGAGTGTCGGCCGGTCCGACAGAAAAAAAAAAAACTTTGCTCCAGACAGACAGAAAGCTATCGACGAGGAGATCCGCAAGTTAATGGCTACGGGCCATATTCGGGAGGTCCACTATCCCGAATGGCTGGCTAATGTGGTGCTAGTCCGCAAGACCAACGGAAGCTGGAGAATGTGCGTAGATTTCACCGACCTCAACAAGGCATGCCCTAAAGACAGCTTTCCCCTACCCGAATCGATCAATTGGTGGACGCTACATCCGGCCATGAGGTTCTTAGCTTCATGGATGCTTTCTCTGGATACAACCAGATACGGATGAATCCGGCGGATGAAGAAGCTACCTCCTTCATAACTGAGAAAGGGTTATATTGCTACAAGGTAATGCCTTTCGGGTTAAAGAATGCGGGAGCCACTTACCAGAGGCTGATGAACAAGGTCTTTGAAGGTCAGATAGGACGTAACATGGAAGTGTACGTGGATGACATGTTGACAAAAAGCGTTCATGCTACTGACCACATCGCGGACCTAACGAAACTTTTGACAACCTTCGTCGGTACCAGATGAAGCTGAACCCTCGTAAGTGTGCATTTTGGGTGACAGCCGGGAAGTTCTTGGGCTTCATGGTAACCCGGAGGGGGATCGAAGCAAACCCGGACAAAGTCCAAGCCATCTTGGACATGAGGCCTCCTGCCAATAAGAAGGAAATACAGCGCTGACAGGAAGGGTAGCCGCCCTAAGCCGCTTCCTATCCAAGTCCGCTGAAAGGTGTCTACCTTTCTTCAAGGCGCTTCGCAGAGTCAACAAGTTCGAATGGACGAAAGAATGCCAGGAGGCGTTCGAAGGGTTAAAGGAATTCTTATCTACCCCGCCACTGCTAGCCAAGCGACGGGTGGAGAAGAACTCCTTCTATACCTTGCGGCCTCTCTTAAAGCTGTTAGCTCTGTGCTAGTCCGTGTGGACACCGATGGCACACAAAGGCCCGTATACTATACGAGTAAGGTGCTTCACGATGCAGAGACCCGATATTCAAATATGGAAAAGATCATCTTTGCATTGATAGTGTCTGCCCAGCGTTTGCTGCCGTACTTCCAGCCCACCCGATCGCGGTGATCACAGACCAACCTCTGAAGACAGTTCTTGCTCGCCCAGATACTTCCGCCGGCTGGCAAGGTGGCCCTCAAGCTGGGGGAGTTTGATCTATCTTTCCGCCCCCGTTCGGCCACGAAGTCTCAAGTCTTGGCAGATTTTTTGGTCGAATGTACTTGGGGAATGGAGCAACCTAAAGAACCTCCTACGGACACTCAGCCTCTCGGAACCAGTGATGATGAATGGTCCTTCATGTGGATGGGGCATCGAATTCTCAAGGGAGCGGAGCAGGCCTCATCTTGGCCAACTCGGATGGGGTTGTGACCGAGTGTGCACTTCGCTTCCTCTTTCCAGCCACTAATAATCAGGCGGAATATGAAGCTTTGTTATCCGGTGTGAGATTGGCTCGAGAGCTTGGGGTGAAACGCCTTAGGGCATTCACCGACTCCCAACTGATTGCTGGCCAGATTACAAAGGAATACGAGGCAAGGGATCCCATCATGGCCCGCTACTTAGATATGGTGCACACGCTGGTTTCCCCCTTTACTCATTTCAGCGTCAGCTACATTCCTCGACAGGAGAATGCTAGAGCCGACGCCTTATCCCGTCTTGCTGCCTCAGCTGATGGGATGTTAGGAAAGGCTTACGTGGAGCACTTAGAAGCCCCGAGTATTGATGTACCAAGAGAAACTTTACCAGTGGAGCAGGAGCCCTCCTGGATGGATGCCTATGTCCGGTACTTTACTGAGGGTACCCTCCCAGAAGACCCTACCGAAGCTAGGAAACTTAAAAGATGGGCCCCAAAGTTTTTCATTATGGAGGGAAAGCTCTACCGAAGGTCGTTCTCATACCCTATCCTTAGGTGTGTCGGCCCCACCGACGCCAATTATATTCTGCGGGAGATACACGAAGGGATATGCGGAAGCCATCTGGGGGGCAGGGCTCTCGCATATAAAGCTCTACGTCAGGGTATTATTGGCTGACAATGAAGGAGGATGCATCCGAACTCGTTAAGAGGTGTGACAGCTGCCAGCATCATGCCAACATCCAACATTAGCCGGCGTCCCAGCTGACCCCTCTAGCTGCACCATGGCCCTTCGCACAGTGGGGCATGGACATCCTGGGACTGTTCCCTCCTGCCTCCGGACAACGCAAGTTCCTAGTGGTGGCCGTCGACCATTTTACTAAGTGGATCGAGGCGGAAGCTCTTGCCAAGATCACGGAAGCCAAAATAAGGACTTTCTTCTGGAAGTCTGTGGTGTGCCGGTTTGGGCTACCGCACACCCTCGTTACAGACAACGGCCGACAGTTTGATAACACGGCCTTCCGGGAATTCTGTGATGGCCTGGGCATCCATCATCGATTTACCTCAGTAGGACATCCCCAAACCAACGGCGCAGTCGAGGTGACCAATCGCATCATCCTTCAAGGACTCAGGGCTCGGCTAGATAGCTGCAAAGGGCGCTGGGTGGAAAAACTTTCCAGTGTGCTGTGGGCCTACCACACGACGCCGCGAGCACCTACTGGGGAAACCCCTTTCAGCTTGGTCTTTGGGACCGAGGCGGTCATCCCAGTGGAAATAGGAGCTCCCAGTCCCCGGACGGAATTATACCACGAAGAAAGCAACTCAAACCAGCTGAGGGCTGATCTGGATTTGGTGGAAGAATTGCGAGACCAAGCACAGCTTTGCATGGCAGCGTTCCGTCAGCGAGCGGCCAAGTACTACAACGCTCAGGTGCGACCCAAGACATTCCGTCCTGGAGACCTCGTTCTGCGAAGAGCTGAAGTATCAAAGCCGACAGAGGGGGGCAAGCTGGCACCAAAATGGGAAGGACCATACCATGTCAAGGAGGTACTACACCATGGGGCATACAAAGTCGAAGAGCTAGACGGGAAACCGCTCCCTCGCACTTGGAACGCCGACAACTTATGCCGGTACTACCAATAGAACGCTATCGTCATTAATTTGAATCTATTTGATAAATGAATGATCAACATGTTCACTTACTTTCGGATGAGTATGTTAACACCAAAGACCGGCACCCAGCGTCGGCAACAAAGACCAACTCCGCGTTGGCACACCAAAGACCGGCGCCCAGCGTTGGCAACAAAGACCAACTCCACGTTGGCACACTAAAGACCGGCGCCCAGCGTCGACAACAAAGACCAACTCTGCGTTGGCACCAAAGACCGGATCCGCTCCGGCAGCCAAAGACCGACGCCCATCATCGGCAACAGATACCAACTCCGCGTTGGCACACTAAAGACCAACTCCGCGTTGGCATCAAAGACCGGATCCGCTCCGGCAGCCAAAGACCGGCGCCCAGCGTCGGCAACAAGACCAACTGCGTTGGCACACTAAAGACCAATTCTGCGTTGGCACACTAAGACCGGTGCCCAGCAAAGACCAACTCCGCGTTGGCACCAAAGACCGGATCCGCTCCGGCAGCCAAAGATCGGCGCCCAGCGTCGACGATAAAGACCAACTCCGCGTTGGCACACTAAAGACCAACTCCGCGTTGGCGCTAAAGACCAACTCCGCGTTGGCGCTAAAGACCAACTCCGCGTTGGCGCTAAAAGACAAACTCCGCGTTAGCGCTAAAGACTGGTTCCGCGTCGGCATATTAGAGACCAACTCCATGTTGGCACCACAGACTGGCTCTGTGTCGGCATATTAGACACTGGCGCCCTGCATCGGAACTAAAAGTTGGTATCTGGGACAATATGTGGCTCAGTCACATTCTGTGTAATCAATCTGACAAGACACCACTGGTTGGTGATTCATAACAGCTGACTCAGCTGAAGCTGATTATGACCAAAGGTGCACAGCAAAAAAAAAAAAATTCATTGATAGCTAAAAGGCTACAAAGTTGCCGACTCAAGTCAGGCACAGATCGATAAAAAAAGAAAAACTAAAGGTCATCCGGAGCCGGGACATCATCCTCAGGAACGTCATCAGGCTTCAGTCCCTCAATATCCTCTAGGTCGTAGAGTTCCTGGATTTTATCCTTGCAGTCTTGAAAGCCGGCGTCATAAGCAAACGCCGCTGACTCGGCCACCTCCTTATCGAAGGCTTTGGACTTTCTAAAATCCTCTACCGCATCGGCAACTCTTTTTTCCGCCTCGAGAGCTCTTTTCTCAGACTCAATGGCCCCCCTCTGGGCCTCTATCACCGCCGCCTCCAGATCTGCAATTTTGGCGACGCACTAGCGGGTGGCCTCTTTGGCCGCATCTGTCTCAATGGAGGCTGAACTTAATTGGGTCTTTAAAACACACACCTCCAATTCTGCCACCTTCAGCTTCTCTTCGGCTGCCCTTTGCTTCTCCTCGGCAACTTTCTGTTTTTCCTCGGCCACCTGAGCATTATCCGCTCGTTGGCTGCGCGGCGCTGGGCAACTTCCAGCGCATACTCAGCCTTCTCGGCTCTCAGCCGGATGACATCAATTTCACCCTTTAGGGTGGCCCGAGTATCCTCCAGAGCCATCTCCGCCTTTTCCGCCTTGACTTGGAGGGACAACATCTCCTCCCGCGCTTGGTCGATGGCGGTGTCGCTCAGGGTCCAGAGGTTCTTCAGGGCGACTAGAGAGTTCAATGCCTGAAGGAAATGTCAAGGTGAAAAAAAAAAAAAGATGATAATTGAGCAGAAGCTCACCCAGAGATGCGCCACTGATGCTTCGCGGAAGAAGGTGGCTCTCCCCTGACCCCGGAGAAACTCTTGCACCTCAACCACCGTAGCTTCCTCCAAGGTCCGTTCAGCCCAGCGGCTGTGGTTCGCCAACAGCGATTGGAAGGAAGGATCGACGCCCCTCTCTCCCCTTGGCGTTGGGCCTACAGAGACAGATTCCGCTTCTGAACCTACCACCTTCGACCCCTTGACTGGTGGAGGCGCTTCAGCTGTTGCCCCCATGGGGGGCAGGATAACTGCTGGAATCGTCACTGTTGCCGCCGGAACTTGTTCCGTCTCTACAGCTTTGGGCAAGGGCGACGGTGCCCTTGTAATCCTCTCAGGAGAAGGGTCGAGCAGGATAACCGGAGGAGCTGAAGCTGAAGATCTTCCCTCTAGCTGGCTCCGTTCTACCTCCTTGCCGGTCTCGGCCCTTACCACTTCTGTCATGGCGGGCTCATCGCCTTGGGCCCTGGCCGCCTCGCACGTGTGTGAGGATTCCACGGTTCTGGCCCCCTTGGCCTCGGTCTCACCAGCGTTGGCCCTTTTAGGGCCGCCCTTTTTCAAAACCTTTGCATGCAGGGGCTTCACGACTTTAGCCCCTCCAGTGTCGGCCCTCTCTGTATCAACCATCCCTACGTCGGCCCTCCTCGGGACTTTAGCAATGGCGCTTCTTTGGGCAGGAAGCACGTCCCCTGTAACCTTCCTCTTCCTGGTGGCCGCTTGCTTGAGCTCATGAAGCAACGACGCCATCCCTATACAGGCGAAGAGTAGTTAAAAAAAAAAAAGAAGAAAGAGGAAGAGGAAAAGAAAAAGAAGAAAAGTAAAGGGGGAAGAAGAGAGGCGAGTGATCAAGTGCTCACCCCTCGAGGGAATTAAACCGGCAAGACGAAGGTTCTCCTCGGCTAAAAGCATGTTACACTGAGGGATGTCGGCAGTCAGAAGCTGCCCAAAGGCCATCCGATCTCGTGGAAGGATGAAGGGATCCCTATTAGCGTCAATATTGGGTATCCCCCAGCTTCCACGAACCCCACTGATATCAGCAAAGAAGAATTTGTCCTTCCACCCTTTGACAGAAGTAAGAAGGCACAATTTGAGGATCCTATTAGACCTAGGGGTGAAGGACCACCAACCCGATTGCTTGCGAAGGGTGTAAAAGCTGCGGAATAAAGAGATACTGGCCTCAATGCCTTGCAGGTGGCAGAGTACCAGAAAACCGACGATGGTTCGGATTGAGTTGGGAACTAACTGGGAGGGTGTCAAAGAGTATCGGTCCAGGAGATTGAGAATAAAAGGGTGGATAGGCAACCGAAGCCCGGCCTTAAAAAAGGCTCCGTACAAAGCAACCCTTCCGGAACGGGAAGAAGTTACCCTGTCATTGGGGGCAGGGTGGAACAAATGAAGGTCCGATGGGAAGCTATACTTGGCTTTTAGGTTTACTATGTCTTGAGCTGACATAGCGGAAGCAATTCCTTCAGGGGACTCCTTGGCGACCCTGGAAGGACCGGCAGCCATCGAATGGCTCCGGGCGGAAATCCGCCCACCGACCGGACGACTCCTGGTTAGGGAACGACTGACTGGCCGCTGCTCCGGTGAAGAGCGGTTAGAGGAAGGAGTAGACCATTGGCTTGGTAAGGAATCGGAAGTCTGAGAAGGGTTGCGGGAACCTCCCCAGGAGCCAGAGATGGAGTAAGAAGGTGAGGAAACCATAGGAACTAACCTGGAAAACTCGAGCTAAAAACGGAGCACGGGGAGAGAATGAACACGGGAGACAAATGGATGCTTGCGGACTCGAAAGGGGGCAGCAGCGTAAGAAAGGGAGAGGATGGGAAGATAAGGGCGATTTTTTCTCATAACGCCATTTCAGATCACCCCACAATCGTCCGATCTGACCACACGTCCATCTTCAATTGGGAGGCGTTTCGACGGCCTGCCAACACAAAAAACTCGAAAAGACCACCGATAAAAAGGGAGGCATTAGCTTTATCACAATGATACCGCTCGCCTTTTTGTAACACTGCCCGGGGGAAATCTTCTCTAATCCCAACAAAGGCGAAATAATGACGCGAAAACCGGCCGCCTAGAGGATATTAACACCCCTTTCGCGGGTAGGTGAACGCTCACCCATCTCAGGGGCGGGGGGGCGTCTGATACGGCTGGCCATTTTCTCTGGGTGGTATTATCCTTTGCACGGTTTTTGAAAGCAATGATGTGACAGCAAAACCCCCTTCAGCGTCGGCCTTCAGCGTCGGCCCCAGCGCTGAGACTTTGGCTTCGGCCTCCAGCGCTGGGGCCCAGCGTCGGCCTTCAGCGTCGGCCA
This sequence comes from Calamus simplicifolius, assembly GCA_900491605.1. Taxonomy (NCBI): domain Eukaryota; kingdom Viridiplantae; phylum Streptophyta; class Magnoliopsida; order Arecales; family Arecaceae; genus Calamus; species Calamus simplicifolius. The sequence continues at coordinate 230,746 of UESW01004310.1, forward strand.
CCAGCGTTGGCCTTCAGCGTCGGCCACCAGCGTCGGCCCTCAGCGCTAAGACTTTGGCTCCGGCCTCCAGCACTGGCATCCAGCGTCGGCCTTCAGCGTCAGCCCCCAGCGCTAAGACTTTGGCTCCGGCCTCCAGCGCTGGCATCCAGCGACGACCCCCAGCGTCGGCCTTCAGCGTGGGCCCCCAGCGCTAAGACTTTGGCTCCGGCCTCCAGCGCCGGCATCCAGCGACTGCCCCCAGCATCGGCCTTCAGCGTCGGCCCTCAGCGCTGAGACTGGCGCCGCTCTCCAGCGTCAGCCTCCAGTGCCGGCCTCCAGCTCCGACTCTCAGCGTCAGCCTTCAGTATCTTTCACATGCACAATGACCAGTCTCATACAACGGATCTCGTGATCTAAGGTCTACTGTCGAGCACCTCGCTCGCCGAAATCACGGGCAAGTGTTAGCTCGATCGGCAGTTACCGCTATAAGCGGCCCGTATCCAGCAACAACCCAACGACTTGCCGTTCGATGAAACATCATAACAGGGAAGATTCGACGGTTCCAACAGAAAGAGGTAAACGGGATCCCAGACAGGTATAAAAAGAGGACCCGAGCTCCATGCGAGGGGGACTCTCTCTGGCTTCCTCTTTAAAATCATACTTAGATATAATCTCCCTGTTCCACGACTCGCTGACTTGGGCGTCGGAGGGTTCCCGCCGAAAATACCGGTCCGGAACTTTTTTGCAGGCTCTAAAAGGAAGACGATGACTTTTCTACGCTCACCACAATCCCAGCCCATTCGACGTTCATCATAAGTGAGTTGGCGGCAACAATATATATATCACACACATACATTATAGGCCAATAGCCCCCTGTATCACCAATGCCCAACTATATCTATTATTATTTTAAGATAAAATAATTCAAAACGGCACCAATGCCCACCTATAACTATTATTATTTTAAGATAAAATAATTCAAAACGGCCGTTGTAACCGTTAAACTGGCTAAGGAGTAATAGGAGTGTAATTGTACGAGAATAAACGTTACGTTACGTGGCTAATAGAAGTCCAACTTCACTCAAGTGGATCCAACAAGTGAACGGGCCGGAGTCGGTTTATCTTGGAAGATCCGCAACCAGTTCGGATCGGATCCTGCACGCACACTGGGAAGGATGAGAACAATTTAATCTCACAGCTAATGCACAGAACCCCGCATGGGAGCTTCTATTTGCAAAAATTGCTATCTACACTCTTCCTTTTTTAAAAATATTTCAGTTACTTACTACACCTTTAAAATGCTCTCTGCACTTCCTTAAAAATGAAAAAATTTTAAATTATCCTTTTCCTTTTTGTTTTGATTTGCACACCCTACTCTTTCGACCCATCCGTCCAAACCCATCTCCTTCCCCTTTTCTCTTTTCTTTCTTCTCCTTCTCAGGCATTGGCAGATAGTGGTGCAACGTTCTCGACGAATTCTCCTTCCTTGGTATCGATAGACAGCGGCGACCCTCTCTTTGGATAGGATGAGTTTTCTCCCTCAGTCGTCCTTCACCTTCCTTCCTGTCCATTTTCTTTTTTGAAAGTTTTTCACTTTTCTTCATCATCTTACGTCTTTTTATTGGATTAAATATAGAACAATTTGTTCGATCAACAGGATCGAATAGCAAGATCTTGTTCGGCCCAATGAGGCCGAATAAAAGTAGGGGCTGAACAGCTGTTTGGATTAAACAAAGAGACAGAGAATATCGAAAAGGAGATAAAAAACTTTTGATGAAAAAAAAAAAAAAAAAAAGATGAAGGACGATGAAGGAAGGCGAAGGGTGACGAAGGGAGAGGAGGAAGGGCCTCGGGTTTTTTTTGGGCGGGTATGAAGAGTAATTAAAAGGGATAAAATGATTTTTTTAAGGATAAATTAGGTTTTTTCTTTTAAAGCTAAGAAGGAGCGTGGAGAGTAATTTTTGCGGTGTAAATAGAAGCTCCCACCCGCATGCGTCCCTCGTGGACGAGGCTCTCAAGACGTTGCTTTTTATTCCATTTCCCCGGTCCTCAAGCCGCCATTTTAACCTAGGCAATTCCAAGAGACGGCCATGGCTCTCAACGGCGGAATCCGATCTGGTATCAAGGTTTTGATCTCATCCGAAACCGCTCTCGCGAAATCAGGTAAAGCTACGATCCTTTCTCACGAATCTCCTTCCTCCTCACTGATCCAGATTTCGAATGAAATAGACGTAGGAATATGAAGTATGATGTTGGCGTTTGTTTGATGTGCACTCCATCGATTTGATCCATGGGATCTGTTTTCTCTTGGAGGGTAAATGATTTCGACATTTTTATGCGCTCATCATCGCATATTCTTGCATGAAATATGAGATTATTGAGATGACGCATGTCCTGCAACATTTCTGTTGTTCTTCTGGCATCCGCTTGCTCTGGCTGATTTAATTGATACAGAACTTATTAACATGCAGTTATAGGCAGGGAACTTATTTTCTATGTTATTTTAGTCTTACATCTATCCAAACTAAACTCGTGTCATTCTGATTTCCTCCTTTTATATCTCTTATCGATTTGATTGCATTGAAACTTCTGGAAGAATTTATTCATTATTTTTTCTTCTGAAATGATTTATCAAGAGCGTTTTTTTGACAATTCCCCATTTATGATCATAGATTTGTCAGATTTGTAATCTCTATCTCTGATCTGTTCAATCTAAGCGCTACTATTGTTTTCATCTATTCTATCAGCGAGTAATAGTTCCCACGACCCTTTGTTTTTGTTGCTAAACAATTTATTGCCATTTCCACTTCGAGGCATTGCATGTTGCTTGCTGTTTTGGTTTAGCCGCATTTCTATTAATATTTTGATGGATGCGTTATGGATTGATGTGGAAGATGAGAGTTGGATCGTGAACTTAAATGCGAAAGACGATATTTGGATCATGAACTTAAATCAGGTGATTTAAAAGAATACAGCACATTAATAAAAGGTTTGGTTGCCTGGTAGGAAAATTTGATTGTGTCCTCATTGGGAGTAAGCTTTGGTTTGGAATGTTTTCTGCAATCCATCTGTGATTCATTTTCGTGGTTAATTGTTTTTAATCACATGGTGGCAAATATTGAAGGCCCCAGTTGTGGTAAGGGCTGTTATCCTAGCCAAATTAGGAAGGGTCCAAGGGGAGTGGGCTACCCTTCTTGCATAGCACAATTAAGCTCATAGACTGACATATTGAACAAAAAAAATGATGGACTTCTAAATTACGAAAGAGGGGAGGATTTAGTTCGAAAGGTATTGAGGAGACAGATGCAAAGCTTAACTTTGTTAATTGGGAAGATGTTGTACAGGTTAGGGAGTGAGGAGGAAGGTTTATGAAATTGTGTGGTTGGGGGTTTTGGGAATGAGTGGAGTGCACGAGGAACTCAAATACCCCAAGTGATATTGACAACTTTATTAGGAGTGAATGGTTTATGATAAAAATTAGATTTAAATTTAAATTTAAAGTTGGAAATGACATTGATTAGATTCAAGAAACAGGTCACATGAACTGCAAAACTAATTCCTTGTCTGTTTTACTTCTAATGTTAATTCATTGGCGAGGGCCATTAGGTGGAGTAGTTGGGCTTGGTCTAGGCTTTCTTCTGGTGCAACAATTTTAGAGGGGAGTCTTTTGCTTCTTACTCTCAACATAGGAAAGGGGAATGATGCTAGTGAGAAACAAAGATTTGAATCCTTTCCTTATATACAAATTCGTGGAAAGTATTGAAAGAAAGGACCTAGATATCTTCATAAAATTATTTTGGACATGGATAAGATCTAGGTGGATCCTAAAGTTTCTGCTTGCATTTTTCCTTTGTGATAAAGGCTTGCCAAGGATTGAATTAGTTCTGATGTTGCATTGCTGACTTATCAACACATGTTTTATCATTTTAAGTTCCTTGTACAAGCTGCCTCTTCTCTTATCACTGTAATTAAGGATAGCCGAACTATCCTGAACCATATAGTTTGGACTAAATTGAACCAATTGGCTTAGAATCGTAATGGTTCAGCCTTTCGATTGGTATTGTGGGGATAAACCATCTCAAACTACCCGTATACAGTGTATCGAACTATACTAGTTCACCCTGTTCGGTCTAATACCTCGTTGGACATGGGTGACGGCCTCTCATTCCATCTAGCAGGTACACTTATGGTATATAAACCTTACCAACTTGTTATCGATGCTAAATACTGAGAAAAAAAGGCTTTAGAATTTTATTATTTTTGTATAAAAAATTTATAATTCATTCTACTCTATATATAATTTTTTATTACACTAAATAAAAAAATTACAGCTAATTCCCTTAGGAACAGATTATTGATTCTGATTTCTTCAGATTATTGACTCTGATTTTCTTCACTAAACTTGAAAAGATTATTGACCCTGATTTCTTCCATTAAACTTGAAAAGATTATTGATTCTGATTTTCTTCAGATTATTGATTCTTATTTTCTTTTCTAAAAATCCTAATATGATTGCTTATCCGAGATTCCTATACTTCCCCTCAAGCTGGTGAATATAGGCCTTTCATTCTCAGCTTGCTAACATTCTTATGAAACATGTTGTTACACAATCCTTTCATCATCATATCTGCCAGTTGAAGTCCTGTAGGTACATACGGAGTATAGATTAATCCACTATTTAACTTCTCTTTAGTAAAGTATCTGTCTATCTCTATGTGTTTTGTTCGATCATGTTGCACTGAGTTGTGAGCTATACTTATGGCTGATTTGTTATCACAGTATAGTCTCATAAGTCTGCTCCATTAAATCTTTATGTCCTCTAAAATAATTTTGACTCATAGTAATTCACATACTCTTACTGCCATAACGGCTTCTGCACTTTGACATTGTTACTACATTCTATTTCTTTCTTTTTCAGGATACTAAGTTTTCTCTAAAAAAGATACAATAGCTTGACGTTGATCGCCTATTGACTGAAGATCTTGTGAAGTCCGCATCTGTGTAAACTGCCATATCAATTGTAGATCTTTTCTTGAATAGAATTTTCTTTCCTAGATGTGCCTTTAAGTAATGAAGAACTTGGTAGACTGCTTGTAGGTAAACTCTAAGATTATGCATAAACTGACTAATAACACTGACTGAATAGGCTATGTCTGGCCTAATATGCGCAAGATAGATGAGTTTTCCAACAAGCTTTTGATACATCTCTCTTTCCACTGCCTTATCTCCAAGGGCTTCGCTTAATTTATGATTCTGTTCAATAGGAGTTTCAACTGGTTTGTGAGTATGCAAAACACACTCGTGTACCATTTTCAATCAGTAATAAAAGATATTTTTCTTTCTTAATCCATAATGACATTTAGGGACCATCAACTATTCCAAACATCTCAGGATTTAAGTGGTTTGTGATGATTATTGATGATTGTAAAAGAGTCTTTTGGATCTATTTACTCAAAAATAAATATGATGTGAGTCATATTTTTTTTTCTTTTATGCATGATTCAAAATCAGTTTGGTACCAAGATAAAGAACTTTTGCTCGGATAATGCTGATGATTACTTCAATCAGACCTTGACCCCTTATTTCCAAAAGGAAGGAATCATATATGAATCATCCTGTATCACCATTCCATAACAAAATAGAGTGGCGGAAAGAAAAAATCGACATCTTTTTTATTACACTAAAGCCTTATTGTTCAACAAAATGTACCAAAATTATATCAGGGAGTTGTACTCACATCAACTTATGTCATAAATAGAATTTCTTTCAGAGTCTTGGAGTTTCAAAGTCTATAAGAGGTTTTGTCTAAATTCTATTCTGACATACGATCCACCTTCAATCTTACTTCTCGGGTTTTTGGATGTACATCTTTTGTTCATGTTTATGGTCATAATCGAGGGAAGTAAGATCCTCGAGCTTTTTAAGTGTCTTTGTGGTGTACTCCTCCACTTAGAATGATTATAAATGTTATCATCCATCCACTAAAAAACTCTATCTCAGCCGATGTTACATTTATTAAAAATAAGCTATATTTTTTTACTCCTTATCTTCAGGGGGAGTTACCTATACTTGAAGATAAAGAGTCAAAATTTTCACCACTAAAGACAATTCCCCCTATCTGAGTCGTTCAAATATAAATATTGAGAGAATTCCACAATACAAGTTGAAAGAAAAAAGAAAAGGAGATGATAAAATCTGACTCATTTAGGGATGACAATTTTTCTCCTTTCGATCCTGAACAAGAACAACCTTTTGAACCAAACTCTGAAAATGAGGTAACAATAAGTGAATCAAACCTTGATTTTATACCAAAAATAGATTATCTTCCTTTCGATCTTGAATCATCTTGTTCCGAGCCTCCTAACCTTGATCATGATCTGCTTGTCGCTGTGAGAAAGGGAATCCGAGAATGCACCAAAAGACCTTTATATCCATTATCACACTTTGTAACTTTTGAGAGGTTTTTTTTCAAACCATCGAAGTTTTCTTTTAACCTTAAACACAGTTTCTATTCCTAACTTATTATCCGAAGCATTATCAAGAAAGAATGGAGACTTGCTATGGAGGCAGAAATGGATGCATTACAGAAGAATGAGACTTGGGAATTAGTTAATTTACCTAAGGGTAAGAGAGCATGGACTATAAGTGGGTATTTGCAGTAAAATTTAAGATAGATGGGTCCCTAAGACGCTACAAGACGAGGCTGGTTGCAAAAGGATATACTCAAACATATGGAGTAGACTATCAAGAAACGTTTGTTCAAGTAGAAAAGATGAATACAGTAAGAATTTTACTGTCTTTTCCTGTTAACTTTGATTGAGAATCACAACAATATGATGTGAATAATGTCTTTCTTTATGTAGAATTACAAGAGGAGATCTATATAACATTCCATCAAGGTTTAATGGAGTTGACGTAAACAAAATTTGTCGATTAAAAAAGGCGTTATATGTATGGGTTGAAACAATCTTGACGTGCTTGGTTTGGACGGTTTTGCCAAAGTGATGTTAGCCAGTGGTTACGAATAAAGTCAAGAAGATCACACACTTTCATCAAGCATTCAGTTTCAGGGGGAGTCACTATATTAATTGTGTACATGGCTGATATTATAGCGATAGAAATGATGAAGTGGAAAAGAAAGCCTTAAAGCAGTGTCTAGCCAAGGAGTTTGAGATAAAAGATTTGGAAAGATTGAAGTATTTCCTAGGAATTGAAGTGGCTCGATCAAGATAGAGAATTTTTATTTTTCAACAAAAGTATGTTACAGACCTGCTCAAGGAAACATGTATGATGGCTAACAAACCAGTTGGAACTTCTATTGAAGAGAATCACAAATTAAGAAAGGTACTTGGAGATAAGGCAATGGATAGAGAGATATATCAAAGGCTTATTGGAAAACTTATTTATCTTATGCTTGTTGGAAAACTTATCTATCTTATGCATACTAGGCTAGACACAGCCTATTTGGTTAGTGTTATCAGTCAGTTTATGCATGATCTTAGAGAAGTTCACCTATAGACAGTCTACCGAGTTCTTCATTACTTAAAGGCACATCCAGAAAAGAAAATTCTATTGAAGAAAGGATCTATGATTGATCTAGCACTTTACATAGATGCGAATTCGAGAATCTTCTGTCGATAGGTGATTAATATCAGGCTATTGTACCTTTCTTGGAGGAAACTTAGTATCCTGAAGGAGCAAGAAATAGAATGTAATAGCAAGGCAAGTGCAGAAGCCGAGTTCAGAGCTATGGCAGTAGGAGTATATGAATTATTGTGAGTCAAAATTATTTTAGAGGACATGAAGAACATTTTTAAGAACCAATTTTGTGGTAATTTGGACATCTACTCCTGCTACCGTGGTTGTAAAACCATCAGCAACGACAATCTTTTTATTGCTAGGATAGGGGTTATAGGTTTTAAATTTATTTGAAATATGGGTCATATGGTCTGTAGCACCGGAGTCAAGTATTCAGGCATTCCTAAACTCATTGCATACAGCATTTAATTCAAAAGAGATTAGAGCATTATCCGAAAGCGTCAATGAATGCATACTCTGATTCATCGGCTGAGGATTGTTATTTGTTGCTAGTTTTTTAATAGTTCTCAATAAGCCTTTAAGCTTCTCAATTTTTTCACAGTTGAAGATAATTTAGGTAATGACATTGAAGATGTAGCATCCGTCATAGTTGAAAAGGACCGAATAATAGTTGAAAATAAATACAGGATAAAGATAAAAAAATCAACGATGAAGGTTGAAGAGAATGGGGAAGAAATTAGCGATTAAAGCTAGAATAGAGGGAGGTTGAGTCAAAGATGAAGGCCTCTTGAATATTGCCTTAGTTTTCCAGAAACCTTAGCCGTAGGGCTCTGATACCATGAGGAAAAAAAAGGCTCTAGAAGTTTATTATTTCTGTATAAAAAAATTATAATTCATTCTACTCTATATATACAACTTTCTGTTACACTATATAAGAAAATAATTATAACTAATTTTCTTAATTTTAGGGACAGATTATTGATCGTAATTTTTTTCAGATTATCCCGATTTTCTTTAGATTATTGACCCTGATTTTCTTTACTAAACTTGGAAAGATTATTGACCTTGATTTCCTCCATTAAACTTGGAAAGATTATTGATCCTGATTTTCTTCAGATTATTGATCCTGATTTTCTTTCCTAAAAATCCTCCTACTATTGCTCATCCGAGATTTCCTATAGATACGATGGACCTTGATTGCAATAATGAGATAAGGGTTTCTCATTTATTCTTGAACCCTTTTTTTTCTAATTAGAAGTTCAATCTTTTTGAATGATATCTTGTAGATAATTACATTTATATACTTCATTGCAAAATTTGGTTAGTTGTGGGGTAGGAGTGTTGCTAGGGCAGTGATAAATTGCTGATATCTTTTTGCATTCTCTGTGTGTGCGGCAATTTGGTCATATGTTCATTGCTGATAGAACAATTAATGGTTTAACTATTAGTTAACTAGTTCATTTTCATCCAGTAGTATTTGCTAATAATGAATCTATTTGCTAATGAATATCAACCAAAACTGTGGCCTTAACAACACTATCAGGTTGAGCTTCACTACTGCACCATGAATATTCTTTCTTTTATGTTATTCATTGCAAAGTTTTTCTTTAGTCACATCATCCTCTCTTTTAGGGATTTCAATGTTTCAATGTCATGTGAAAGGAACGAGTCATTTTTTAATTTGAAGTAATGTAAATTGAAATCTAACCACTTAAACCATTGAAGTTCAACCACTTAAACTAAGGTACTTAATTAGGGTCCTGAGACATATCTATGGTTAACTACAAGGCTGGTTCAGGTCAGATTTGGCTAAATCTATACCTGTCTTCAAAGTACATAGGGTGACTCAAACCAAAACCAATTTGTAATCCTTGCATGCACCTAATATTTGATCCAAATATGATAGGGTATCAAGTTGCTATTGGGTGTTTATTAAGCTATTCTGTTATTTTTCTTTTCAATTTATTATATGCACACAAGGTGTTACCTTATGGACAATGAGCATTATTGACATCACCAATCATCATTCTTTCACATGGATTAAATATTGGATTGTTGGTTGGATCGGACATAAAATATGTTGAGCTTCAATCACTAGTGGTTTATGGGACTTAATTAATTAGATCATTACCATGATTTTAAATTTTGTTGACCAATTTTCTGCAGCCTGCTCTGTCATTAGGTTTATCCATCCAAAATGAATGGTTGTACTTTAATCTATAAAATGAATAGAACTGTAACCTGTATTGAAGTATATCCATATAATACACACACACATATATACATACAAAATACATATACATGTAGATACATAACAAATCAGGTTTCTTGTTTTCAGGTACCAATCGACATAAATCCAAATCCAAGCCAATAATGTCTCGGGTTAGGTTGAGTCTGGTTCCAGTTTGTGTTATTTGCCCCTATTGCCACTCCTATCAGGTGTATATTCAATATTGACCTTGAAACTTGTTTTCTCCATAGCTTGCAGCTCGTCACTGCACTTCTCTTGAGCCCTATCTCCTTCATTTCACCAATTATTTGTCTGTTCTGAATCTTTTTTCTACAATTCAAAATTAAGACTATTTTGTGATGCTTTACTTGAAAATTTTGTACAGTTGCTGGAGGGTCTTCTTGTTTTACTTTTTTGACCTATTCTTTTCTTCTCCATTTTATTTCTTCAGCCATTTGTTTCAAGGTTATATTGTAAAGATCCTCCTTCAGAGGCTCTTTATTTATATCTTTTGCTAATTCGAGCACACTTCCATTAGCTGAGTGGTTGGTCAAGGGTGACAATGTCAACCCTATATACCACTTTGATGCTCCATCCTCCTCCCTTCTTTTCTTCTTGGTCCTTTTTCCTTTTCTTCTTCCCCACCTTTTACCTCTTCTCATTCCTCCAATCTTGAATGCAGGAGAGGAGACAAAGGATACGCTAGAGTCATTATGCAATATCAGCTGGAGTAACTGAAGTATTAAATGATGAGAAGATTGAGGTGTGCTGCATAAATCTAAAAGGTGGATCAGGGGTTTCAAAAAATCTAATATTAGGGAGAAACTTGGGTGCTGTGAGTCAAATTTAGGTCTGATTAGATCCCAAACAGGATAGAGAAACTGGATGGTTCGGACCTAACAAGTTGGCGATGAATCTGGACACCTAAATCCAAACAACATATGCCCAAAATTTTCATCCCAGATACACTTACTCCCTAATTTGGGCCCAAGTAACCTAAAAGGCGGTATTGTGCTGAAATAACCATTTTTATGTTTGGGATAACCCCACCCAATCCAAATTGTGTTTGAGTTAAAGGTTATGGCGGGTTGGACTTGGGTATTTGGGTTTGGTGTCTGGTTAGGTCTGGGCTGGGCATTTTTATAGCTAGGTTGGGCTTGGGTTGGCCCTAAACTGAGCCTAACCTTTCCAAGTTCCTCTCTAATTCTTAGGTCTTTTGGATTTCTTAGATTGCCTTCTAGATTAGGATGTCATACCTTTGCCTTCTAGCCATTTATTTGCCTTGATTACCATCATTGATCTAGCATCTAACCTCTAGCATCACAAAACTTCAGTCCTTCATGTCCTTTTGTTTATTCTAGTGGGGAGGAAAAAGAGGAAAAATGAAGAAAAATGGATAAGATGTAATGCGTAAGTTGTCACTCCAAGCACTAGGCTAAAGGAATAAAAAATGGAACTGTCCTTGAAGCTATCGATGAAAGAGAACCAATAAGCACAAACAGCTTCCAAAACCTATTCCAACTTTAGATCTATAACATTGAAGCAGTTTGGTTGATGGGATAAAAAGGAGGGGAATCAACAAAATCAAGAAGGCAAAATATGAAGACCATCTGGCCTGTATCCAAATTTATCAAGTAAATGGAGATAAAAGCCTCACAGAATCCTTCATATTTTTGAATCTTACATAAATGATTATGAGACAAAAACAATTGCTAAAATGAAGGACAATGGGATTAAAGAGAAACAGTGAACTGTAGCTGATGGAGAGTAGTTTGGAGTTTGATAGTGAACTTAAACCAAATAGTGTTGTTTGCACCCCTCTGAGAGTGCCTTAATTTAGATGGACAAACAACAAATTTAGATTACTTTTACTGGAAAAAATGATGAGTAACTTTCACATGACATCTAGATATGATCTAAATATCAAATTGCGTAAATTGAGAACAAGAGTCAATGAATTGCAAGTGATGGAGAAAAGAGATTTGGAGTTGCACAATGAACTTCAACCTGGCAATGCTGTTCAGGCCCCTTATTTGATTGATATTCATTGTTAGCTTATATAAAAGCATAGTATTTGTTGAACCTTCCATACCACATTTCTCTCTAGTGCAAACTACTTTTTTTTTTTTTTAAACAGCGGTTAGAAAGGTTTTTAAGCTTCTCAGTCTTGGAAGGCACTCAAAAAGTAGTCTGAGGTGCATCAACTGAATGTCTGGGGGAAGATCCAAACACCAAATGAAGAGACGTACTTGGAAGGTGCACTGCTCATGTATTAATGTGCATTTTCTAGTACCTTACATCCATGCTCTCCCCGTTTATATTGACAATGAGAATGATTTCAAGTATGTCTTCCATTCTGCCTATGGCCAGCTGACTGATGGCAGACCAATGTCTTTTAACTGGAACATAAAATCTGAAAGTTCTCTGTGTATAAAAATGCCAGATAAAATAATCCATGTTCAGATCGATTTTTTAGCTGATGCACATCTCATGTGCCCATTATTTCCTAATGTTGTTTAAGTTTTTCTAATTTTGACCTGTATGAAGATTTTTTTTCACACCTGATATTATACCAAGCGAGCTGCCTAACTCGAACACATGAGACACATTTGAAAAACTCAACAGGTTATAAAAATTGGTCATTTCATTGCATGGAGATCCTGCTTGATTATTTTAATATTTTAATTTATAGAGTTTTTCCCCTTGCCAGTCTCTCGAGGGCTGCATGCTACAGGGGTGAAAAGGATGGGAGGACATGGCCATGATTCCGAACCTTTCTATGCTCATGCCAAACACATGTACAACCTGGACCGGATGAAACATCAGAAACTGAAAATGTCGCTTTCAGTGCTATCAGCCTTCAGCATTGGTGTGGCCGTGCCCCTCTATGCTGTCGTATTCCAGCAAAAGAAGACAGCTTCTGCTTGACACTCTTGCTGGTTTAAGTTTAGTTTTTTCCTATATTCCTTTTATCATGCATAAATTTTCCATCTTGCACCAGCTTTCCTGGTTGCCGGGGGAAAAAATATCCAAACAAATTTGGTAGATCATTTCTGCCTAACAATTGTTCATTGCTTCTGTTCAAATATTTAGATGCAGTTTCCTTAGGAAGCTGATGATATTAATGGTTGGCATAAATATTTACATAATGTATGAGATATTCTTTCTGATTCTTTGAATGCAATTCTTGTATGTTTGCTAGATTTTGTTGATCAATCACCACTTTCTCCGAGGAGCATGTGATGCTGCAATCGATTTGGCAACAAGTGTTATGAAAGGTATCTGATGAGGGATAAAGTGAAATGATGCAATCTAGGAGGAGATAGTAATAAGTAATGAAAAATGAAGTAAAGCTAGGCTGCATTTTCATGTAAAAGAGTAGAAATTTTCATAAAGGATTTGCATGTTAAACTAGACTTATATAAGAATCCTTAAAATAATAAAGAGAAAGGATCTTTATGGCTAAGACTAGGCTTAGTTACTCTAATATTTCAGATCGAAAAATGTTGAAAAAAGAGTATCCGGCCATTAATATATCAGAGATTGGAAGGTTTACACTCAAAGATGAAGTTCTTGGATGACAAGGAGATTCCTCTAGTTGTAGGACTTTTTGTATCTGAATGAAGACCTTCTTTTTGGAACTTGGAATTCTCGGAGATTTTACACAAACCAAATTAGAGTTAAACATAAAAATTTGGTGGAGCATTAATGAAATGAAGGAAAAGGAAGGGAAGGTTGAAATTAAGATGAAGCTTGGCGGATTTGAGGTTTGGTCAGCCTTCTTTGTGGAGTCTTCTTGCATCTTGAAAGATGGGATGAGATGGTAGAATGGAATGAGAATAGCTAATGGATCTTGGCGTGGAGATGACTTTCTTGAAGTAGCTAAGGGCCTCTCACCCACTCTCTTTCGGAGGACATTTGCCAATATAAATGGAAGAAAATAAACTCAACTTTCATTCATCATAAATTGTCTTTACAAGAGAGCTTGAAGTAGTATTTATAAGCTTTCAAGAGACTTTTAAAAATTCAAATTACATGGAGTTTTTTCATAGAAAGTTGCAACCTAAGTTAGCTATAAGGGTGGAGGGTTGAAACAACTTATAACTAAGCTTAAGAAGATGAGATAAAAGTTGTTGGCTCCTTTGAATTTGAATTCCCCTTGGTGATGTGGCATATGGTAATGTGGCTTGATGAGCTGTACACTAGAGGTTGACATGGTATCCAACAAAACTTGCTAAAGTGGCGTCCATCTTGGATTGATTTGTTGGAGTGGTTGAATGCATCCAATCTTTAAGCTCACTTGCTTACCTTGAACCCAATTCCACACCTCTCTTGGACCCTACTAAACTCACAAATACAAACCAATTTCACCCTACTTGGACTCAAGAACCCAAATTGAAATAAATCAACTTTAATTACATGACTCAAATTCAAAGAAGTAAAATTATTACTTTATTTACAGGACACATGAAAGAATTAAAGCCATACTGAATTAAGATCGAAGTCTCTTTCGAACTTTGGTGTCTGCACCAATTCTCTTCGGATGGGATGAACTCGACCTTGTCGAGTAAGGATTGGTCTGACTTTGATACCTTTCTAGCAGGTCTAGATCGATTTGCTGCAAATCCTCTCGGTGATCCAGGAATTCTCGGATTCTGGCCTTCCTTTCCATCGAACTAGATAACATTGATAGCCCTTATTTCTGATGGTAATTGCCTTGTCATCCAAAATACATTCAATCCTATCTCTCCGCTCTGTCTGAATTGCTGGTGGACACTCAAGTAGGATTTCACTCTCAAAGGCTGGGTAAGGTCCAAAAGGCTCATTAGGAATTAATGTCGACTCTTTGCATTCTTTCAGATTGAAAATATTAAATGTTGAACTAATGCCATAATCTGGTGGTAACTCTAACATATATGCATTAGGTCCAACTCTCTTTAATACTTTGAAAGGTCAGCTCCCCGGGCATGCAGTTTTTTCATAGCTCCGGCGAGAACTTTTTAGGTTAAGTTTAACCATGACGAAGTCTCCTATATTGAATTCTTTCATTCGTTTACGTGAATTGGCCATTTGCTTATAGACTTCATTGCTCATTTGAATTTTTTACTAATCTTCTTATGCAATTCCTTAATATGATGTGCATATGACTCGACGGACTTAGACATTCGTGCATGAGTGGGTAATGGAACGAGATCGATAGGTTTCCTAGGTTTATAACCATGGATAACCTCAAAGGGACTTTTGCCAGTAGTCCTATTGATTGAGCTGTTGTAAGCAAATTCAGCACGAGATGATAGCAAATCCCAGTTTTCTAGACTTTCTCCTACAAGACACTTCAATAACTTTTCTAGACTTCTGTTTACTACTTCGGTCTGTCCATCAGTCTGGGGATGATAAGTAGTTGAGAAGTTCAGTTTTGTTCCTAGTAGGTGCCAAAGGATTTTCAAAAGTAACTCGTAAAACATACATCCCTATTAGAAACAATAGTCTTAGGTAACCCATGCAATTTG
This sequence comes from Calamus simplicifolius, assembly GCA_900491605.1. Lineage (NCBI taxonomy): Eukaryota > Viridiplantae > Streptophyta > Magnoliopsida > Arecales > Arecaceae > Calamus > Calamus simplicifolius. Next base: position 246,004 of record UESW01004310.1, read on the forward strand.
ACTACTTGATCGAGAAAAAGCTTGGCTACCCTAGAGGCATCAAAAGTTTGGGAACATGGTATAAAATGGGCCATCTTTGAAAATCTGTCGCCACTACAAAGATTGAATCGTGTTTCCTAAGGGTCTTGGGCAATCCTAAAACAAAGTCCATGCTAAGATCCTGCCATGGACACTCAGCACATGTAAAGGAGTGTATAACCCGGTGTTCTACCTTTGATGTTTGGCAACAGCACACGTCCTACATTGGGCAACAATATTGGCTACATGTCTCTTAAGGCCTGGCCAGTAAATTGCTCATCAACGGTTAATATGGTCTTATTTCTTCCAAAGTGATCAGCCAATCCTTCAGCATGAATTTCCCATACTAAGAAATCTTTAATCGATGTTCGTGGGATACAAAGCTTATTATCCTTAAAAAGAAAACCATTATGTAGAGTATAATCGATAAATAAGCTAGATGGTCCATGTTGTAGAGTTTGATGAACTTCACTAAAGTCAGGACAATTGGGTATTCTTCCTTCAACCTATCGAATCCTATGACTTCAGTGCTGACTGATGTCAAACACAAGAATCGATGACTTAGGGCATCGGCTACACGGTTTTCAATCTTGGCATGGTGTTTCAACACAAAGGTATACGCATGAATGTACTCTACCCACTTACCATGCCTAGGGTTCAGTTTCTTCTGAGAATTAAGGAATCGGAGTGCTTCATGATCAGAGTAAAGGACAAACTCCTACGATAAAAGATAATGCCTCCAATACCTTAAGCCTGGACTACCGCATAAAGTTCCTTATCATAGGTAGAGTATTTTAATTTATCCTCATTCAGCTTTTCACTAAAAAAGGCTACAAGATGATTTTCTTGGCTCAAAACTCCACCAATAGCTACTTAGAGGCATCAAGCCACCTAAAAACCTTAGAAAAATCAGGCAGTCTTAAGATAGTGCTTGTATCATCCTCTTCTTAATGTCTAGGAAGGCCCTATCAGCATTCAAAATGGCCCTTCCTAATGCAATTCTTGATTGGTACAATTACGGTGCTAAACCCTTGAATGAATCTTCTAAAGAAAGTAGCTAGGCCATGAAAACTTCATACTTCATGAACATTATTTGGCACATACCACTCTACAATTGACTTGATCTTCTTGGGGTTAGCAAAAACTCCATCAGGTGTTACAACAAAACCTGGGAAGATGACTTATTAGTGAGAAAATCACACTTTTTCAAGTTTGCGTATAGACTATTCTTCCTAAGAGCTAAACAGACTTACTTCAAATGGTCTAAATGATCCTCCTGGGTCCTACTATATATAAGAATGTCATCGAAGTAAACTACGAAAAACTTTCCTATGAATAACCGTAAGACTTGGTTCATGATTCTCATAAAGGTGCTAGGAGCATTGGACAGTCCGAAAGGCATCATTACCCATTCATAAAGACCCTCCTTGGTCTTAAACGCAGTCTTCCACTCATCCCCAGGTCTAATCCTAACCTGATGATAGCCACTCTTAAGGTCAATCTTTGAAAATATTGTTGCATCGGCCATCATATCTAACATGTCATCTAAACGAGATATAAAAACCTATACTTAGTTGTGATCTTATTAATAGCACGACTATCTACACACATCTTCAAGTGCCATCTTTCTTAGGGGTCAATAACGTAGGTACAGTACATGGATTCAAACTTTCCTAATGAATCCCTTTTGGAGGAGTTCTCCAACTTTTTTGTAACTCAGCATGCTCACTAGGGTTCATCCTATAATGTGGTAGATTTGGTAATATAGCGCCAGGACTAAATCTATGGCATGTTGGATATCCCTAAGTGGTGGAAGGTGATCTGGTAGATATTCAAGGAAGACATCTTAAAACTCCCTTAAAATTTATTTTACTTCCTAGGTTATTCCTTCTGGGGTTGGTTCTGGATTTTTTGGATTGATAGGATCTAAATTGGTGAACATTAATTTTCTTTTCTAAGTCTTTATCATTCATCAAATGCAACCCCTGTTTCTTTTCCTTCAAGTTACTAGACCTCTCTTAATGTTGTCTTTGGGTGAAAAAGGGTTTATAACTATCTTCTTTCCATTAAAATTAAAGGAACAAGAATTAGATCGACCGAATAAAGTAGCATCACGATCATATAACCAAGGTCTACCAAAAATAATGCTACTAACTCCATTGGAAGTATGTCACACCAAACTTTCTCTACGTATGACTGGAATTGCATGAACTTGACATCTAAACTTGACCATATCGAAGTGGAATCTATCCAGGAAACTTTATAAGGGTTGGGATGAGAAGCAGTGGGTAATCCTAAACTCTTAACAGTATTAGTTGAAATTGCATTGACACAACTCCCACTATCTATAATGATTTTGCATGCTATCTTCCCTATTTTGATAAAAGTTTGTAGGATGTTAGTCCTATGCCAGTCTTCTGCTCTTTGGTCCGGGTCAAGATATATCTAACAACTCTAAAAACTTAGACGAGTCTAAAACTTCATCTCCATCATACTCATCAGCTAGATTCATTTCTGCTTCATAAATCTCTCCTCCAAATTCTCAATTGATTCATCAACTTTCTCCTCTACTTCTCCTATATGCAAGGCTCTAGTAGGACATTGACTTGCATAATGACCTACCTTATGACATTTGAAAGTGTATGTTTTGAGTATTACTCCTTTGGATTTCTGAACTCTTTCCTTATCAATCTTTCGGACGAAAGGAGTATCGGATATGGATCGGCTAAAGTTAGTCTGGCTTGGATTAGGCCTTTGGCTTGGGGCACTCATCTTATTGGGTTCAGGTCGACGACAAATGGTACTCGTTAGAATCTTTCGAAGTCCCTAGCTACATGGTATGCTTGTTCTAAGTCATGGACTTTCTAAGGAACAGTTCTCTCTGAATCTCTTCCCTTAAATCGGCTCTGAATCTGGATAGGGTTACACTTCTAATTCAACAATACTACATCGCATAACATATTCATCAAACCTAGTAATGTATTCGACACAGGCCTATTCCCTTGACTTAGCCATTGCCATTGGTCCAGTAACCTTTGCTTATAGGAAATAGGTAGGTACTTCTCTCTAAGCTTGATTTTCATGGCTCTCCAAGTACCTATTGGCATATCTTCTCTTTGCCTACACAATCGCTCAACATTTTTCAGTACAACCTAGCTTGTTGGAGCAAATTTGAACTTTTGTCCTCTAAAATTTCATACCATTCAAAATATTGGTCCATATCTTCCTTTCAATCTATGTACACCTTAAGGTCTAGGTCCCCATCAAAAGTGGGTGCATCAAGTCGGATACTCCTAAGGGCTCTTTATCTTGATCAATGTAGTCATGATGAGGTCTTTTTGGTGGGGTTCAACAATAGGTTCAGGACATTGGACTCTAGGATTAAGGGTGTCATTCTGGATGATTGAGGCTCAGGAGGAGTCATATGGGATTCTTCTAAGGAATCAATCCTTTCTTATATCTGGTCAAACCTAGTGTTCAATTGATTATACTGCTCAGTCATAGTCCTCATTAAAGCTTCTAGATTTGGGTTCATAGCTACACTGGGTTGACTTGGATTGTGCTGGTATGGGGTCCCTGATCTAATTGTTATACAATGCAAATGGACTCGTTCTAGAGTGTGCTAGACTAGAAGCCCAAACTAGATGTTTAGTCAAGGTGACAATTTAGACGTAGTAACTTTGCATCTGGCCAGGTAAGTGTAAGGTTGGTGAGGTCCCTCGTTGCTTGCCTAAAACACCAATTAAAATTGGCCAAGTAAGCGGACCGGCCCACCTTCCTTCGGCTCTTATCCCTGAACCACTTGCCGTAGACACCAAATGCACAAGTACACATAGAAAAGATGTTTACATTGACTTGACACTGGTTCGAACCCGACTTTATGGGTGTCCCTAGCTCACTAGAGCAAATTAGATAACTACTTTTAGTTAGAGGCTTGGGTTCGCAAATGAAGGATTGTGATTTTTGGATAAGAAAAGGTGATGAAATCCTTCCCTTATCTTGTGATGAGAGTGCCCTTAAGATAGCTTATGCAAATGATAGCATGCAACAAAGCAATGTCACTACACTAATTAAGAATGTAACTTCAAACAAGTTATAACTAATTCTAAACAAATTTGAATTCAAATTTTAAATTTTAAATTTTAAATTCTAAGTTTTCTTAGAGGAAACTTTAAATTTAAAATGTGGCCAAAATTTAGGTGTCTAATGTGCTAGAAAGAAAACTTTCATGCAATCATGCAATCACTTGGCACATACATGCAACATTCATCAAGCAAGCATTAGCACATTAAACCTTTAATAAAAGACCTCATGTCGACCATAGCTCATTATTTTCATGGACGGATAGTATACCTTTTCGGGTTTTAAAAAGTATATCCCGCTCAGGAGGCGAGAAACCTAGAATTAAAGTTATGAAAACTTATGCAAATGTTAAAAGAAACCTCAGAAACCTATTGAAAAAGTTTTTAGATCTGGTTTGAATTGGCACGACTTAATTTTAGAGTCTAATATGAGCAAAGATTCACAAGAGTAGGAAAGAACTCCATGAATCCGTTCTTAAATGAATGAAATTTCAGTCTTATGTTTTATATGCAGAAATTGTAAAAAATAACAGAAAATGCAGAAAATAAAAAAATATGCCCTAACCTACCATGTGATACCAATTTGATGAGGAATGAAGTGGAACAATACAATCTAGGAGATGATAGTAATAACTAAATAAAAAATGAAGTGAAGCTGGGCTACATTTTCATGTAAAAGAGCAGAAATTTTCATGAAGGAATTTGCATATTAAACTAGACTTGGATGAGAATCCTTCAAAATAGTAAAAAGAAAGGATCTTTGTGGCTAAGGAAACCACATAGGTTAGGGCTTAGTTACTCTAATATTTTAATCGAAAAATGTTGAAAGAGGGATACCTGGCCATTAATATATCAGAGATTGAAGGTTTACACTCAAGGATGAAGTTCTTGGATGGCAATGAGATTCCTTTAGTTGTAGGACTTTTTATATCTATTTCTTGTCATGGAAGACCTTTTTTGGAATCTGAAATTTTCGAGGATCTACACAAACCAAATTAGAGTTAAGAACATAAAAATTTGGTGGAGTATTTTAATGAAATGAAGGAAGAGGAAGGGAAGGTTGAAATTAAGATAAAGCTTGGCGGATTTGAGGTAGCTTAGTCGGCCTTCTTTGTGGAATCTTCTTGCACCTTGGAAGATGGGATGGGATGGTAGAATGGAATGGAGAATGGCTAATGGATCTTGGCATGAGATGACTTTCTTGAAGTAGCTAAGGGCCTCTCATCCATTTCTTCTCGGAAGACATTGCCAACACAATTGGAAGAAAATAAACTCAACTTCATTCATCATAAATTGTCTTTACAAGAGAGCTGGAAGTAGTATTTGTAAGCCTCCAAGAGACTTTTAAAAATTCAAATTACATGGAGCTTTTCATGGGAAGTTGCAACCTAAGCTAACTATAAGGGTGGAGGATTGAAACAACTTATAACTAAGTTTAAGAAGAGGAAAGAAAAGTTGTTAGCTCCTTTGAATTTGAATTCTCCTTGGTGATGTAGCATATGGTGATGTGGCTTGATGAGGTATACACCAAGAGGTTGACATGGTATCCAACAATGCTTGCTGAAGTGGCATCTATCTTGGATTGATTTGTTGGATGGTTGAATGCATCCAATCTTCAGCTCACTTGCTTATCTTGAACCCAATTCCATACCTCTCTTGGATCCAACTACTAAACTCACTAAATACAAGCCAATTTCATCCTACTTGGACTTAAGAACCCAAATTAAAATAAATCAACTTTAATTACATGATTTAAATTCAAAGAAATAAAATTGTTAATCTATTTACAGAACATATGAAAGAATTAAAGCATACTGAATTAGATCGAAGCCTCTTTTCATTTAATATCCGCATCAATATCTAGATGATAACATGCATCAGGTACTGTAATTAGATTCTAATGTGATTAACTATAATATTTAGCCGTTTGAGCATCCTGGCCACTTTATGCTATGATCTGTTCCATGGGGGCGGGATATTTATGGTGGAAAAGAACAAGGGAAAGGATTGGAGAAGAGAGAATTCAAGCTGTAGGTTCCAGGACCCTTGAATCTTTTACAAGGCTCGTCCAATTTGTGAGTCGGTGGACCATGTGTGGTCCAACCAAAGCAAACTTTTACCCTGACCTCCACAAGCTACAATTTCTAATTCATAGAACCTAACCAAGTCTATTTTGTTTCGTGGTGGCTCATGTTGTTGCATTTATCCCCTCTTGCTCAAGCCGGGCTCTCTCGTTTTTTTTTTTTTTGTTTTTTTTTTTTTTTTTTTTTGACCTGAAGTAGGCGTGAGGCCCGTTTACTCACCTATCTCTTACTGCCATTTTTTTATTTGTTTAAAGCTCTTGTTGCCAGTGTGGATAAGATCGATTTTTTTATTTGGTAAAAGTTCTTGCTGCCAGCGTGGATAAGATCGGTTTAGACTATAGACGTATTTTTAGAATTAAACTAATTTGAATCAGTAACCAGAGCTTAAATTGAACCAACTATTTCAATAAATTGAATATATCAAGAAATTCATTTTGGTTTTGATTTGGCTTATCGGTTAGTCTGGTTTTAAATAATCTTGAGATCGGTTTCCATAGATTTCTATATATTTCTATAGTGAATTTTATGTCGTCAAATGGCAGTTTAATTATTCATAATGAAAAAGAACATAATCTTCGTATAGTCTAGTTATTCATTCCGATATCTACAAAGGAAAAAAAAAAAAAAAATAGAGCCTGTTTTATGTTTGAAGCTTGAGGCTTCAGCTTAGGACTTTTAGTTTTTATTAGGAGGAATGCTTAGCTAGCCTTGCATGCAAAGGAGATTGTTTTTTTAAGAATACAATATCTGTTGATGCTGATCTTTGGCTCACGGATATTTGAAGAGGTTTGAATTCATCTCTTATGCCAAAGGAACCTTGTTTCTTTGTCTTTTTTTTTTTAATACATCGATGGAGATCCAAGAAATCAAGAATCTATCCGATGGAATTCAGATAAGAATGAAAGAATACTTGCAACAACTTTAATGAAAATGTTAAAGAATAAAATGTGAGAGCATAAAAGAAAATGTGAAAGATTAAAGGGATCTGTTCTCCGTAGATTCGTTGGAGAAATCTTATGCTCGTTAGCCTTTTTAAGGCTATGGATGAGTGTCGAAAGCTAGTTGACTATGTTGTGTTAATTTAGGGTTAGACCTTCTTGAAAATATGCAGCTATGATCTTTTTATTAATCTATTATTGGATCAGAGTTTAATCTGTTATTAGATCAGGGTTTAATCTTAATCTTTAAGGTAGTGTTTGATAGAAAAAATATTATTCATGGATAAGTGTATGGGATAGAGTTTATTCCTAGCTATTCCTAGGGATATCTCTTTGCTATTCCATTGATTATATCAAATGCAAAAAGGTAAATCCATAGGATAACTTTTTTTACTCTTATTTGGAGGGATAACCAATTATTCTGCATTTAAATTGAGGGGATAACCCATGGTTAACCATGGATTATCCATCTGGTTAACTTTATATTAGCTATCCTTTATAGTTATGGCTTTTGGGAATAAGAGGGGATATCCCTTTTTATTCCTATTTCAAACACTGCCTAAGTAAATTATCTTGATTTTCCATGTCCAATTCAGTTATGATTTGTTATTGGATTAGGGTTTAATCTATTATTGGATCAGGGTTTAATCTGTTATTGGATCAGGTTTATTCTTTTCATACGTATCTTCATTATCACCACATTTGCCTTATGTTCAACCTCTGATGTGGCTGATCCAACGTTGTTAGAGTTAATGGTGAAGATGACTGACGGAACTCCCTCCTCGGCCCTCCGAGGTTCCTTCAGGTTCCTTCGCCTCCGAGGTCCCCTCGGCTTCGGCTCGGACTGGCGTCCTCTCGGCCTCAGACCTGGCATCCCCTCGGCATTGCCTCGGACCTGGTGTCTCCTCGGCCTTGGCTCGGACCTAGCGTTCCTCGGCCTCGGCTTCGGATATGGCGTCCCCTCGGCCCTAGCTCGGACTTGGCGTCCCCTCGGCCTCGGATCTATGTCCGTTGCCTCGAGCCCCTGACACACCCACGTGGCCCACCAACTACCTGTGGCGGTCAAGTGGCCCACTACTCCCTACAACAGCACATGGTCACGTGCTGCAGCGGCGCGCACCTAACACAACCAGGCCCACCTGCCGCCTACGGCGCCGTGCCTAGCAGGTGGCTGGCGCGGCCAGATACCTCTGACATGCCAATGTCATTACGATCTGCCACTGTTAGCCTGGCCAACCATCCGCTACAGGACAAGGACACATTGGAATCCACCACCTTCTGGAAGCAGAAAAGGGACCCTCAGACATGTTAAAATGCCCACACTCATGCCGAGAAAGGGATCTGAACTCAAACTCTCTAACGATCATACTGCTAGTTTCTTTGTCTGTTCCCGAATGACTGACTTGAGCGTCGGAGGGTCCCTACCGGAGCATCGGTCTTCGGGACTTTTTTGCAGGAGCTCTTTGGAGAGGAGGTTCTCCGTCTCCTGACGTTGAAGGAAGGTGACTTGGCATCAACAGATTGGCGCGCCAGGAAGGGAGAGAAAGAAAAGCTTCGAACCAGTTGTCGACATCTCCCTCTCTTTCCCTGAGTTCTCAAGCAAATGGTGATGACTCGTGCCCAAGAGGTCTCCACTAACCATGCTGGGGGCAGCGCCTGGGAGCTGACTTGCCGGCAGCCGGTCTCCCCGCTCTCCAGGCCAGTGTCCCTGCGCCACCATCGCCATCGCCGCAATAGCATCAAGATGACCAGATCGCCGCCCTCACCATGCAAGTTCAGTCATTGGTGGCGGCGGTCCAGGTCCTGCAGCAACAGCTGGAGCCACCCTTGTCGATCCCGGGGGTTGTCCAGTCCAGTCAGCACTCTTCTCGGGGGAGGTCTCCCATCCGAAAAGCCCGCCACCACCGCTGCGCTTCGTCCAGGCATCATCGTCGGGAGACCTCTAAGAGGTCGGTCTCCTTCCCGTCATGCTAGTGCTTCCCCCAAGCGGCGGCGAGGAAGGATGGTGGAGCGCACCCATCTTCACCGTCGTCACTCCTCCCCTCCTCGGAATCCTCGGGGGAGGGGTCCTTCGATGGCCGGATAGCTCGCCGGGCCGAGCGCCGACTTGATGAATACAACAGCGGTTGGAGGAGCTCAGCCGCCGGATCATCAACCTGCCGGAGGTGGATTATGACAGTCGACCACCGCTGTCCCGTAGGATCATGGAGGAGCCAATTTTGACTCGGTTCCGTCTCCCTCAGCTGGACCCGTATGACGGGACCACCGATCCCCTGGACCATCTGGAGAGTTACAAGGTCCTCATGCAGGTTCAGGGAGCGACCGACTCTCTTCTCTGCGTTTCCTTCCCTGCCACCTTGAGGAAGGCTGCTCGAGCCTGGTACTCCTGTGCCGCCGCGGAGTATTAGCTCCTTCCGCCAGTTGGAGAGGGCCTTCTTGGCCCATTTCGATGCCTGCCGGAAGATACCTAGAGTGGCGGATAGCTTGTTTTCCGTTCAGCAGAAGGGTGGCGAGTCCTTGTGGGACTACGTCGTCCGATTCAAAGAAGTTTTCCTCGAGGTCTACAACCTCGAGGATTTGGTGGCCACCTTGGCCTTGAAGCGAGGGCTCCGCCCCTCCCATTTTACATACTCAACAGAAGCTGCCAGCTCCTTCGCCGAACTCCTAAGCCGGGCACAAAAGTACATCCATGCCGATGAGGCCGATTCCTCTCGGTGCGAGGCCAACGACAGCTCTACCAAGAAGCAGACTCGTCCCGAGCTTGTTAAGGCGCGTCCTAGGAGGCCCGAGCCTCCCCGCCAACCTGACAACCGCCCTCGGGCTCTCGCCCCCAGGGACGGTCCATTCACCCCCTTGCTCACCCTAATATCTCACATCTGCTTAAGATTGAGGGCGGGCCATACCTTTGGCGACCTCCCTCATTGAACCAGAAGACCCCTCGTGATAAGAACCTGTACTGCCGCTTCCACCAGGACCATGGCCACGACACTGATAACTATCGCCAATTGAGGAAGGCGATAGAGGACCTCATCCAGCGTGGCCACCTGGGGAAGTTCGTTCAAAGGAACAACCTGGGTGCACCCGGCCAGTTGGCGCCTCCACCACCGATCGCTAGCATCGACAATGCCCCGATTGGGAAGACGGTAGCAATGATCTCCTGGGGGGCAGGCAGCCGTCCAAGAGGCCAAGGGGAGAGGAGGGGTTAGATTCTGTAACTCCCTTCTCTAAAAGGAATCTAGAGGGGGTGGTCAACAAAAATGATGATAGCGTCGTCGTGTCCATGACGATCGCTAAGCATCTTGTAAAAAGAATCTTAGTCGACAGTGGAAGCTCGATGGATGTTTTGGGTTATGATGCCTTTGTTTGGATGAACTTGTCTCCCAACTCACTTCGACCAGTCACCATACCCTTGATGGGTTTTACCGGAGACTCTGTGAGAGTCGAGGGAGAGATCACCCTCCACGTCACGGCCGGGACGCCACCGTGTCAGAGCACGGTCTTTATGAGTTTCCTTGTGGTCAGGGTTCCTCTTGCCTACAATGCTATACTTGAAAGGCCCAGACTCAACCTTCTGGATGCTGTCATCTCTACCAAAAGGCTCCTGGTGAGTTTCCCTACCAGCGAGGGGGTCGGGGAGATGCGGGGGGAGCAGAGCCCGTTGCCACTTTGCTACCATATGGCCCCTAGCCCGCAGGAGGTGGTACCTGCACCTGCGCCAGAAGCGCTGGACCCTCGAGACTCGGAGAGAGGAGAGCCGGTTGAGTGCCTATTGACCTTCCCTTTGGGGGAGGACCCGGCGAGGACGGTCCAGATCGGAGCCCTACTTCCGGAGGAGGCACGCGACCAGCTCCTCGCTTTCCTGCGAGCTAACGCTGGCATCTTTGCATGGTCGGCGTCCGACATGTCGAGCATCCCGAAGGAGGTGATTACCCACCAGCTCAATATCAAGCCAGAGTGCCGACCCGTCCGATAGAGGAAGAGGAGCTTCGCCCCCGATAGACAAAAGGCTATTGATGAGGAGGTGCGCAAGCTGGTGGCTACCGGCCACATTCGTGAAGTGCACTACCTGGACTGGTTAGCCAATGTCGTGATGGTTCGCAAAGCCAGCGGAAGCTGAAGGATGTGCGTGGACTTCACTGACCTCAACAAGGCGTGCCCTAAGGACAGCTTCCTGCTACCTTGGATTGACCAATTGATTGACGCCACGTCCGGCCACGAGACTCTCAGCTTCATGGACGCCTTCTCGGGGTACAATCAGATTAAGATGGACCCGGCTGATGAAGAGGCTACCTCATTTGTAACCGAGAAGGGGCTATATTGTTACAAGGTGATGCCATTTGGGTTGAAGAATACGGGGGCTACCTATCAGAGGCTAATGAACAAGGTATTTGAGAGCCAGATCGGGCGTAATATGGAGGTGTACGTGAATGACATGCTGACCAAGAGTACCCATGCAACCGACCACGTCGCCGACCTTGCGGAGACCTTCAGCAATCTTCGCCGGTATCAGATGAGGCTGAACCCCCGCAAGTGTGCCTTTGTGGTTACAACCGGGAAGTTTTTGGGCTTCATGGTAACGCAGAGGGGGATCGAGGCAAACCTCGACAAGATCCGTGCTATCCTAGACATGAGGCCCCCTGCTAATAAGGAGGTGTAGCGCCTGACTGGGAGGGTAGCAGCCTTGAGTCGCTTCTTGTTCAAGTTGGCAGAAAGGTGTCTGCCTTTCTTCAAGGTGCTGTGCAAGATCAATGGATTCGAGTGGACGAAGGAGTGCCAGGGAGCCTTCGAGGAGTTAAAGAGGTTTTTATCTACTCCACCGTTGTTGTCCAAGCCGAGGGGCGGGAAGGAGCTCTTTCTATATCTTGCACCTCCTCCGAGGCCGTCAGCTCCGTGCTTGTTCGCATGGATGCCAACGCAGAAGCCTATCTACTACACCAGCAAAGTACTTCATGATGCAGAGACCAGATACTCCAAGACCGAGAAGATCATCTTTGCCTTGATCATTTCCACATAGCGCTTCCGACCTTACTTCCAAGCTCATTCAATAGTGGTGCTCACGGACCAACCCCTTCGGACTATCTTGTCCCGTCCTGACACCTCTGATCGGCTGGCAAAGTGGGCTATCAAGCTGAAAGAGTTCGACTTGTCCATCCGGCCGAGATCTGTGATGAAGTCCCAGGTGTTAGCCAATTTCTTGGTCGAGTGCACCTGGGCCGAGGAGCATCCGGAGGAGTCACCCTAGAGGTGCACGTGGAATCCCCCATGGCTAAGGCAGGAGAGGAAGACTGGATCCTTCATGTTGATGGTGTATCGAATTCCCAAGGGAGTGGAGCTGGACTCATTCTTGCAAGTTTCGAGGGGGAGGTAGTGGAGTATGCCCTCCGTTTCCTATTTTCAGCCATCAACAACCAAGCGGAGTACGAGGCCCTGCTGGCAGGGATGAAGTTGGCCAGGGAGCTCGGTGCGAGGCGTCTGAGGGCCTTCACCGACTCTCAGCTTGTCTCTGTGTAGGTCGCTGGGGAGTACGAAGCTAGGGACCCAACCATGTCCCGTTACCTTAACAAGATGCAATCCCAGACCTCTCAGTTTATCTATTTCCGCATCAGCTACATTCCCTGGGGGGAGAATGCCAGGGCTGATGCACTGTCCCGCTTGGCCACATCGACCGACGGGACCTTGGGAAGAACCCACATAGAGCATCTGTAGATCCCAAGCATTGAAGCCACAGGAGAAGCCCTGCCGATCGAGCAGGAACCCTCTTGAATGGATGCATACATTCGGTACCTTACCGATGGCACTCTCCCTGAAGATGCAGCTGAGGCCAGGCCGCTCAAGTGACGGGCCCCGAAGTTCTTAATGACGAACGGGGGGCTGTACCGAAGGTCATTCTCGTACCCGATCCTCAAGTGTGTCGGCCCCGAGGAGGTTGACTATATCCTGCGAGAAATCCATGAAGGCATATGCGGAAGTCATCTGGGGGCAGAGCTCTGGCATACAAAGCCCTGCGGCAAAGATACTACTGGCTGACAATGAGGGAGGACGCAGCCGAGCTCGTCAAGAGGTGCGATAGTTGTCAGCGCCATGCCAACATCCAGCGGCAGCGACGTCCCAGCTGACCCCCTAGCGGCACCTTGGTCCTTCGCCCAGTGGGGGATGGACATCTTAGGACAATTTTCTCTAGTCTTTGGATAACGCAGATTCCTGCTGGTAGCCATCGACCACTTCACCTAGTGGATCGAGGCCGAGGCACTCGCTAAGATCACCGAGGGCAAGGTGAGATCCTTTTTTTGGAAGTCTATAATATGCCGGTTTGGGCTACCGCATACCCTCGTCACCGACAACGGCCGACAGTTTGACAATGCACCCTTCTGAGGATTCTGCACCGAGCTGGGTATTCACTAGCAGTTCACCTCGGTCGGGCACCCTCAGACCAAAGGTGCAGCTGAGGTGACCAACCACATTATTCTCCAAGGACTTAGAGCCCGGTTAGATGGCTGCAAAGGACGGTGGGTGGAGGAGCTCCCCAATGTGCTGTGGGTATACCACACAACGCCTCGAGCCCCCACCGGAGAGACTCCCTTCAGCCTAGTTTTCGGGTCCGAAGCTATCATTCCCATGAAGATAGGCACCCCGAGCACCCGGGTGGAGTCATACAACGAGAAGGACAACCCGAATCAGTTGCGGGCCAACCTTGACATGGTAGAGGAGATACGAGATCGAACGCGACTCCGGATGGCAGCCTATCGACGGTGAATGACCAGGTATTACAATGCCCGTGTCCGCCCAAAGACATTCCTGCCGGGGGACTTGGTCCTCCGACGGGCCGAAGTTTCGAAACCGACGGAAGAAGGCAAGCTGTCACCAAATTGGAAAGGACCCTACGGAGTCACTGAGGTACTCCATCATTGAGCGTACAGAATTGAAGGACTAGATGGGAAGCCGCTCTCGCGGACGTGGAACGCAGACAACCTCCATCGATATTATCAGTAGTGTACCCTTCTTTACAATGAATTGCATACTTGCCTTCTTTCGGGCTCTTGCCCCGCACTCTATATTAATAAACACGTGTTCAAGAAACCTAGCTTTTCAGCAAAAAGCCCAAGGCCAGCTTGGCACTGCAAGCTCGATGTACCATCGGCAACGAAGACCAATGTACATTGGCACTGAAGACTAGTGTATCATCGGCAAAAAGCTCGAGGCCAGCTTGGCACTACAAGCCCGATGTACCATCGGCACCGAAGACCAATGTACCATTGGCACTGAAGACCGGTGTACCATCGGTAAAAAGCCCGAGGCCAGTTCGGCACTGCAAGCCCGATGTACCATCGGCACCGAAGATCAATGTACCATTGGCACTGAAGACCGGTGTACCACCAGCAAAAAGCTCGAGGCCAGCTTAGCACTACAAGCCCGATGTACCATCGGCATCGAAGACCAATGTACCATTGGTACTGAAGATCGGTGTACCACCGGTAAAAAGCCCGAGGCTAGCTCGGCACTGCAAGCTCGATGTACCATCGGCATTGAAGACCAATGTACCATTGGCACTGAAGATCGGTGTACCACCGTTAAAAAGCTCGAGGCCAGCTTGGCACTGCAAGTTCGATGTACCATCGGCACCAAAGACCAATGTACCATTGGCACTGAAGATCGGTGTACCACTAGCAAAAAGTCCGAGGCCAGCTCGACACTGCAAGCCCGATGTACCATCGGCACCGAAGACCAATGTACCATTGGCACTGAAGATCGATGTACCATCGGTAAAAAGCCCAAGGCCAGCTCGGCATTGCAAGCCCAATGTACCATCGGCACCGAAGACCAATGCACCATTGGCACTGAAGATCGGTGTACCATCGGCAAAATGCCCGAGGCTAGCTCGGCACTGCAAGCCCGATGTACCATCGGTATCGAAGAGCAATGTACCATTGGCACTGAAGATCGATGTACCATCGGCAAAAAGCCCGAGGCCAGCTCGGCACTGCACGCCTGATTCCATCGGCATTGAAGACCAATATACCATTGGCACTGAAGACCGGTGTACCACCGGTAAGAAGCCTGGGTCTACCTCGGCAGTCCAAGACCAATGCTCCATCGGTGCTCAGAAGCCTGAGTCCACCTCGGCGTTCCAAGACCGATGCTCCATCGGTGCTCAGAAGCCCGAGTCTACCTCGGCAGTCCAAGACCGATGCTCCATCGGTGCTCAGAAGCTCGGGTCTACCTCGGCAGTCCAAGATCGATGCTCCATCAGTGCTCAAAAGCCCGGGTCGACCTCGGTGTTCCAAGGCCGATGCTCCATCGGTGCTCAGAAGCCCGAGTCTACCTCGGCGTTCCAAGACCGATGCTCCATCGGTGCTTAGAAGCCCGAGTCTACCTCGGCAGTCCAAGACCGATGCTCCATTAGTGCTAAGAAGCCCAAGTCTACCTCGGCAGTCCAAGACCGATGCTCCATCGGTGCTCAGAAGCCCGAGTCCACCTCGGCATTCCGAGACCGATGCTCCATCGGTGCTCAGATGCCCGAGTCGACCTCGGCGTTCCAAGACCGATGTTCCATCGGTGCACAGATGCCTGAGTCCACCTTGGCATCCCAAGGCTGATGCTCCATCGGTGCTTAAAAGCCCGAGTCCACCTCGGCGTTCCGTAGCCATCGTCCCATCAAAATTTGATGGCCCGGGGCGGGCTCAACCCTGAGTTCGACTTCGGCTCTCCCAGGAGTCCGGCCCTACGTGGCAACTAAGTCGAGGTCACTTAAGGGGACAAACACTACCCCTCTACCGACGCGGCCCCTAGGGGTCCCACGTCAGTGAGCCGGGGACTTAAAAAAAATATACGACACTGCAGATAGCTAAAAATAATTTCATTGATGCTCCCATGTGTTTACAAAATGCTGACTGAGTCGAACTTAGTACAAAAAAGGGAAAACAATGCAAAATCAAGGGTCGGCCGCGGGCTCGTCATCAGATGGGGCCCCCTCAGACGCTTGGCCTGGCTCGATATCCATGGCGCAGGGGAGGTCCAGGACCCAGGCCACCTTCTCTTTGGCATCGCGGAACCCTTGAAGATAGGCGTCCACGTTGGCTTCGACCAGCTCGTCAGCGAAGCGGTCCGATGCCCTAAACTCTTCCACTGTCGCTGCGACTTTGGCCTCGGCGGTAGCCTCTGCTTCTCGGGCTCGTGCCTCCTTCTCTTCTGCAGGGAGGCTGCCCTCCTCTCGGCCTCCTCAGCACGCTCAACCCTGGCCTCTGCAGCTCGGACGATGGAGTCCAGCTCAACAATGTGCATGTTTCTGGCCTCAACAAGGCTCTCGGCCTCTCCGAGCTGATTCAGTCAGCTCGGATTCGATTGGCGTTGGCCTCTGCTCGACTGGCAGCCTCTCTTGCCTCGGCGGCGTGGTCGACTCTTGTCGCCTCCAGGGCCCTTTCTACTGCCTCGGCGGCGTGGTCGACTCTCACCGCCTCCAGGGCCCTTTCTGCTACCTCGGCTCAGGCCAGGGCCTCCTTGGCGTCTTCCGGGCCTGGCGGATGATAGCCTCGCCTTCGTCGATGACCTCCCTAGTAGCCGCTAGGGAGTTTGCCGCATGCATTCGAAGTGTCAGTCATGCAAACGGTCATATTTAAAGCCAAAGTCACAAGATTGCTTACCCGGATGAGAGGCACAAAGGCCTCTCGGTAGAATGTCGACGCCCCCTTGTGCCTGAGCTCCTCCTGGAACTCCAGCAAAATTACCTATGATATGAGCCGCTCTGCTCGGTGCCCATCGTTCATAAGGGAGAACCTACGAGGGGTTGGCTCGGCCCTACTCCCCTCGGCAGTTTCGGTAGGCTCGGGCTCGGCGCACGAGGGGCTATTCGTCGGCATCTCCTCTGGGGGTAGGCTCGCTTCCACCGATGGCCCCTCCCCAAGCTTCGTTCCGCCTCTACCGGGGTCGGCTCGGTAGGGACTTGGGTCTCCACCGCTGCCATCTCGACCCTCACCTCCTCCGGAGAGGTGTCGACCGTCAAGTCCACCTCCGGTGCGGCCGGAGGCTCCCAGTACTCGGGTGGCGGAGAGACTCGTTCCACTAGATGCCTGGAGGCTGGGGCCTGCTGCCCCTCACTCGGCCCCTCTAGGGCCCTCTTCCTCTTGATGATAGCCTTCCTGAGCTTGGCGGTCAGGAGCTTCATCACTGCACAGCGTCGGTCGGAGTTAGTAAAAAAAAAAAAGAGAGAGAAAAGAAAAAAAAGGGGGAGGAAAATTGACCAAGTATTGGCAGCTACTCACCACCCCGAGTAGGGACCCTCGCGAGTCGGAGATTCTCCTTCATCAGGAGCTGGTTGCACCTGGGGATTTTGGCCATCAGCAGCTGCCCCAGCGCTTCTCTGTCCCCGGGGACTATAGATGAGTTCATGTTAGGCCGAAGGTTTGGGTCCCCCCACTCGGGTTTGATTTGGTCAAGGTCAGCAAAGAAGAACCGGGATTTCCATCCCTTGATAGAGGAGGGGAGGAATAACTTAAGTACTCGACCGGATCGGGGCTGAAGCAGCCACCAACTCGCCTGCTGTCGGAGGATATAGAAGCTACGGAAGAGGGAAAGACTGGGTGCGATGCGGTAGAGGTGGCAAAGGACTATGAAGGCGCAGATGGTCCGAAGGGAGTTCGGACCAACTGAATGGGAGTCAAGGAGTAATAGTCAAGAAGGTTAATAAAAAAAGGGTGGAAGGGCATGCGAAGACCTAACCTTAGGGTAACCTCATACACGACTATCCTGCCAGGTCGGGAGGACACTACCCTATCGTCGGGAGTCAGTCTAAAGAGCCCTATTTCCCTAGTAATTTGGTAACGGGCCCTGAGGTTGCTAGGTCCTGGCTTGTTACCGTGGAGGCGGTCCCCATCGGGGACTCCGCCCCCACCCTCAGTGAGGTGCCGGCAGCCGCCCGATGCCTTCGCGCCAGAGCCCTACGGGCGGCTCGCCGTGGAAGGGTTGGAATGTGATCCTCCGGATCGGAGGACCACGAGGGAGCAGAAGATGAGGAGGCATGAAGCCTCGAGGGAGAGATTTGGTCCTCGGGAGCAGCAAACGAGGACCATGACGGTGAGGAAGCCATAACAGTGGTTCAAGGATAGAAGGAGAAGGTTTAGGAGGGTCAAGGAGCTAACATGTAGAGAAAATGGCGGAGACTGGTTCTCGGGATGCAGAGGAGGTCGAGGGCCAGGGGAAGATGATGACAGTTGAGGCAAAATAACGAGATTCAGCTTTCCCCCCGACTTATCAATTCGAATCGTCCCGCCCCACCTACTTGGCCACGCGAACTCCCGCCATATGCTGGGTCGCCTCGGCAGGCGCCCAACGCATGGGATGCTTCGCCTTCGGCCAATATTAGGGCACCGCTGATGTCTGCATCATGATAGCAATAATGGCGGTAGCTTTTCGTAGGTTCCGAGAGGATACCCTCACTTCGAGGTTGATCCCTGCAGATCGGACGGAGGACAGAGGCTGTACCGTTGCACCCCCCAAGTCACCCGTGCCAAGTTATCAAAGTGCCCAGGGACACGTGCCCGTTAGCAGTTGGCGGCAGGTGAGGATTTGCCACTTGGGAGGTGACACCCCTTTCGCCTTGCAGAGGTGGGCCCACTTTGTCTCAGGGGCGAGGGGACATCTGATGTGGTTGATCCAACGTCGTTAGAGTTAACGGTGAAGATGACTGACAGAACTCCCTCCTCGGCCCTCCGAGGTCCCTTCGGCCTCTGAGGTCCCCTCGGCTTCGGGTCGGACCTGGCGTCCCCTCGGCCTCGGACCTGACGCCCCCTCAGCCTCGGACCTGGCATCCCCTCGGCCTCGGCCTCGACCTGGCATTCCCTCGGCCTTGCCTCAGACTTGGCGTCCCTCGGCCCTGGCTCGAACTTGGCGTCCCCTCGGCCTCGGATCTCATGTCCCATTGCCTCGAGTTTCTTGACACACCCACGTGGCCTACCAACTGCCTGTGGCGGTCACGTGGCCCACTACTCCCTGCAACAGCGCATGGCCACGTGCCGCAGCAGCGCGCGCCTAATGCAACCAGGCCCACCTGCTGTTTGCGGTGCCGCGCCTAGCAGATGGCTGGCACGGCCAGATACCTCTAACATGCCAGTGTCTTACGACCTGTCACTGTCAGCCTGGTCAACCGTCCGCTATAGGACAAGGACACCTTAGAATCCGTCATCTTCTGGAAGCGGGAAAAGGGACCCTTAGACAGGTATAAAATGCCCACACTCATGCCGAGAAAAGGATCTGAACTTAAACTCTCTAACGATCATACTGCTAGTTTCTTTGTCTATTCCCGAGTGACTGACTTGAGCATCGGAGGGTCCCCACCGAAGCATCCGGTCTTCGAGAACTTTCTTGCAGGAGCTCTTTGGAGAGGAGGTCCTCCGTCTCCCGACGTTGAAGGAAGGTGACTTGTCAACACTCCCACTACTAAAATGTTATAAAATTATGATAATTCTATAAAAAAAAAAAAGAGAGAAGACAACAAAGTTAGCTTAAAAAATGAATAAAAAAATGTAATTATCTCGATTAGAATTTTATAAGCACCAAGAAGAAGACTTCATTAAAAGAGTTACCAAGAAAGAAGTGTCATGTGGGAGTGCGAGGCGCATGCCCTTTACCACCTTTCGAGCTACTGATCCTGAATCGGTAATCTGAACATCTCAAGAGGGGATGTAACCATTGAAGCTTGAAGAAGTGCCTGAACTGAAGGGAAGTGAAGCCAAGGAATAGCTTCAAGAAGTGGGCCAAGACACCTCCCTCATTTGAACATCGTCAAGAATAGGGGCTGAGACACCTCCCTCATTTGAACATCATCGAGAATAGGAGAAGAATGTTGGGGTAAATCTTTAGGGATTAAGAATGTTGAGTAAATCTTTGGAGATTTTAGGTAGCTGCTCAGAAGAAGTTGGGACAGGCTGATCGGCTGAGGAGGCCTTTTTCTTTTTAGTTGCTCCCTCTATCCTTTTGGCCATCATCTTTTTCTTCGGGTGGGAAGGTGATTGAGACTTCTTCAACATTTGATGGCCTAGCCAACGAAGATTCAACAGGTCTCTTCCTCTTGGTTGCCATTGCTTTCTTAAGTTTGTCTAAATTCAACATTTCTATAAAGAAAGAGTTAGTCTATAAAAAGATTAAATTAAAGTGTTAGTTTATAAAAAGATTAAATTAAAGTTACTGTAAACTGGTCAAATACTTTATCAGTGACTTACCTAAAGGGCCCGAATTCAATCTTGCTCAAGCCAAAGCTTCATCAGAAATGAGCACTCCTAACTTGGGAAGATTTTGTTTAGTTAAATAAACCGCTTCTTCCTTGGTGAAAGAAAAAAGTAGAGCTCTATTAGCCTTAAGATTGGGCGGTTGTCAACTCGACCTAAAAGATCATTTCTTACCTATTTCTATAATAAAAAATAAGTGATTCTTCTACTCATGGAGGAGGAAGGATTCTAGCAAAGATTTTATGCCCATATCAGCCAGAAAAGATCACCATCCTTTTTCACTTGGATGTTCTTTAAGATTAAAAAAATGACTAAACAAAGAAATGAAAAAAAGGAATACCTATAGAGGCTAGTTTAGAAAGAAAACCTATTACTAATCTCCATGAGTTAGAAAGAAGTTGCATGGAATCTATATTAAAGTATTTAAGAAGCCAACCTATTATTGGGGCAAATGAGAAATCTTAGGCCGGCCTTGAAAGCATCTTTATAAAATCAAATACGAATCATATCCTCCAAAGTTAAAACTAATAAATCATTAGCCTCAAGTATAAAGTTGTTTAAAGCTAAATGAGACTTAGATATCGAGCAAGTTGCTTCCTCGGTAATAGATATAGTTGTCTAAAATGAATACAAAAGTAAAGAGAAGAAAGTTTTCTAGAAACTATAAGAACCAAGGAAAAAGGATCGAGGAAGAAAAATCGAGGAGGATTAAAGAAACAAAATCAAGGAAGATCAGAGAAATAGAGGAAAATTATAAGAAGGTGCTAAAGCTAATGGCAAGTAAGAGTGAAAATGATTGACAGCCTTCACTTTATCTAGAGTCAAAAAAAAAAAAAAAAAAAAATGATAAATGATGCCTTCAAGACGGTCTTTCGAAATGAGGCACGCGTTGTGAAATTTTTTAACTCAAAAAAATTTCATCATAAGCCAACCTTTCATTAAATGACAAGCTCTAGAATCAAAGAAAAAAAAAAAAAAAGTTGTTTCGTGCTTTAGAAATTGTGCGTGCGGCGGCGGAGTGTTCTGTTTCGTGTTTTGCTCTAAGATTCATGTGGACGGATCCTTGGCGGTGGATCTCCGGCGATCGGCGATACTAATCTATGTGCTTCTAGTGGATGATGGCTCTCAGCCCGAGCTTTCACCCTGTGGTCTCGGATGGAGTCAGGAGTGAGGCGAGGGCTTGGAATCGAGTGGTTGAAGGCCGGTTTGAGTGGGTGGCCTCCTCACCCTCTCCGGCGGAAATTGAAGCTCTGGAGCGCCGGTATCCGGAGGTCATCCAGGTTCCGACCTAGTCTTTGGAGGCCGAGACTTCTGTTTGTAGGATGACTGCGGTGATTGCGTGGAGTCTCCTGCGCTGGGTGCCGTCTGAGGCCATTGTGCGGGAATTCCGCCGAGCAGGGATTCCCGGTGAAGCTAAATCTGTCTGCTTGGCCCACCGCCACTATCTCTTTCGATTCTTTGACCCTGCTGCAAAAGAGCTTGTTCTTCGTAGGCCATGGATGGCCAATGGTTAGCTGATAGCTCTGGAGGAATGACGTCCTCAGTTTGTCCCTTCTGAAGACTTACTGGCCTCTGCTCTGGTTTGGATCAGGCTGCCTCTGCTTTCAATTGAGTACTGGTCAGTGGAGATCATCAGTTCCATCCTGTCCGTTGCTAGTGACTTCCAGTTCATAGACGCAACGACTAAGGAACGGAAGAGGGGGGGTTTGCTCGTGCTTGCGTCAGGGTGGATCTGAGCAAACCCCTAAGGCCGGGTGCGAGAGTGAGAGGCTTTGCATCGGCATTCTGGCAGCGGTTCGTTTACGAACACTTGGACGGTATCTGTGCTACTTGTGGATCGGTGCACCAGACTAGCAGCTGTCCTCCTTCCCCACCTGGTGTTCCCGCCGCTGAAAACCTTGTGTTTGGGCCCTGGATGGTTGCCCTTCATCGACGGTGACCCTCTCTGGATGGTGCTTCTACTTCTAAGGTCCAGAAGGCTGCGGCTGGTTCTTCTGATGGCTGGCAGTATCCTAAGAAGCTGGCCCGTCGGCAGTCTGGGAGGAGGTCTACTGCGTTGGTGTCGGATGGCCTTTGCCCTGAGCAGCCAGTTTCTGAAGGCAGCCGGAAGACGCAGTCGGGGGAGCCTCAAGGATCTGACAATGCCATGCTTTGTGATTCTCAAGGGGGCTCTCATGTTGTGCCGGATTCTCAGAGGGCCGAGAAGGCTGAGACTGTGCTTAGGTCTGTTGTGCCGAATTCACTGAAGGGGTGTGCCGTGCCGGTTCCAGCTGTGAATGTGGCTGAGACTGAAAACCTTCTGAAGCAATCTTCTGGGACTGCAGTGGTTAACCCCTTTACTCTTCTAGGCTCTGACAAATGGGCCGGAAGGCCGAGGAGTCGAAAAGAAGTTAATCCGGCCCCACTCAAGCGGGCCCGGCCTGTTGAAGAATTGGCCCCTAGGGTGGTATCCAATGGTTTGAAAGGGAAAGGGAAAGTTTCTGGCAAAAGGGCAGTACACTCCTCTTTCACTTTCTCAACGTCCACGATTGATCTGAATGGGCATGTTCCCTTCCTGGGTTTCAGACCTGAGGCTAATCGGGCTTTGGAGGGTTCTGTCTTAGCTGGTCTCGCTGACATCCCTTAGCCGATGCAGGAGGAGAGTCGGTCCCATAACTCGGTTGTTTCTCTACTTAAGAAGGCCATTCAATCAAAGGACACAGTGGAAGTTATGGATAGATTGGATCAGCATCCCATTGAGGGAGTGATCTCTGCAAGTTGTCCACCTAATGCTGAGATGTCAGGGGAAGTGGAGGGCCCCCCCTTCTAAATGAAAATCCTTACATGGAATGTTAGAGGAGCCCTGAAACCTTCATTTCGCTCCTCGTTTGGGAGGCTGATGCAGCTTCATTCTTGTGATATTTGTGTCTTGTTGGAGACTCGATTGTCTGGCGACAGTCTGGCTTATGTTAGAAGACATATATAGATCATGGTCTTCTTATGCTATTGAGTCTCAGGGTCTATCTGGAGGTATCATGGTGCTGTGGAGGTCTGCTGATATTAGGGTTGATGCTTTTCACCTCTGTGGTCAGCAGGTTGCCTTGGTTATTTTAGAAGGCTCGTTGGCCCCGTGGCTCCTTTCAGGTGTTTATGCCAGTACGGATTTTCGGATTCGCAGGGTTCTTTGGGATGAGATCCTGTCATTGCTTTCTCAGGGCATTCCAGCCCTATGTGCTGGGGATTTTAATTGTATTATGGAGGCTAATGAGAAGAGAGGGGGTAGGAGGTTTGCGGAGAATGCTGGCATTATTGAGTTTCGGACTTTCATAGCCTCTGCTAATCTGTTGGATCTGGGATTCCAGGGTGCCCAATTTACATGGTGCAACAACCGTCATGGCTCTGCTAGAGTGTCGGAACAGTTGGACAGGGTCTTAGCCACGGCCAATTGGATTCATTCCTTTCCTTCTATTATTGTCACACATCTTTCAAGGATCGCCTCTAATCATTGCCCAATCTTAATAACTACTGATGCAACTGCTCAGAGAAAGGGTCAGTTTAAATTTGAGAAATTTTGGACTTCTTATTCTGCAGCCCGGTCCTTAATTTCTCAAATCTGGCACACTCCAGTAAAAGGGAATGCTACTTATAGATTATCTTGACGTCTTGAGCTGGCAAGACGCCGACTGTCCAGGTGGAATAAAGAAGAGGTCGGTGACATTTTTAGGCAAATTGAGCAGATCGAGAACACTATTACTTCTCTCCAGGACAAGAAGATCGGCATGGCTGTCTTCCTGATTCTGACCTTACTATTCTTCGATCTAGCCTGGCTATCCACCACTCTCTCCTTCGGCAGCAGGAGATCTTCTGGAGGCAGAGGTCCCATATTCAGTGGATCAAGGAGGGTGATCAGAACACTAGATTTTTTCATCAGGCAACATTAAAGCGCCGTGCGGCGAACCGGATTCGGCGACTTGTCGATGAGGAGGGAACTGTCCAGGACAACATTGAGGTCATTAGGGACCAGCTTATTCAGTTCTTTCGCTCTTGGTGGACTGAGATCTCGGGTGCCGGGCTCCCTGTGTGTTCTGTTCCTACCTCCTCTAAAGTCACTGAGGCTGAGAACGTCTGTCTTACCAGGCCAGTTTCTTTTAAGGAGATTCGGGAGGCTTTATGGAACCTTGCTCCTGATAAGGCCCCGGGACCTAATGGATTCCCCCCTTCTTCTTTCGTTACTATTGGGCTATTATGAGACAGAATGTTCTGCAGGCCATCCAGCTTGTCTTTCAGGCCAACTCTCTCCCCCTGATTGGAATTGGACTCTTATAGCCCTGGTGCCGAAACTGTCTGATGCTTCCAAGCCTCAGCACTTCCGCCCTATCAGTCTTTGCACCATCCTATATAAGATCTGCGCCCGCCTCCTAGTTTCTCAGCTGAGAGCGGTGGTTCCTCACATTATTTCTTCTGAGCAGGGGGCTTTTCTCAGAGGACGGTGCATTTCAGATAATGTCCTCTTAGCTCAAGAGGTAATGCATGACCTCCATAGAGCTCCTACTCGTCACTGTTTGATGGCTATTAAGATGGATATGGGAAGAGCTTATGATAGAGTGAGTTGGGAATTCCTTTTCAGAGCTCTTCAGGAGTTTGGGTTTGCTGAGCCTTTTATTGACTGGATCGGGACCTGAATTTAGAGGCCGGCTTTCTCTATCATAATTAATGGGGGCCAGACGGACTATTTCCATTATGCTGTTGGTCTCAGGCAGGGCTGTCCCCTCTCATCCTTTCTCTTCATCCTTTCAGCTGATGCCCTGTCTAAGGCTCTTCATCAGGCTCAATAGGCTTCTGCTATTGTTCCCTACAGGGTGGGTTCCCAAGGGCCTTCGTTATCTCACCTGCTATTTGCAGATGACTGTATCTTACTGGGGAGGGCTACTATTAGTAACGCTACAACTTTTGCTTCAGTGATTCAGTCTTACTGTAGGGCTTCTGGACAAAGAGTGAATCTAGATAAATCCATGATTTGCTTCAGTCCGAAGACCAAATCATCTTTGAGGCAAACCATCAAGCGAATTTTGGGGATATCGGCTCAGGCTGATAGGCTTTCCTATCTGGGTATTCCTATTACTGGGAGACGACTGCGGTGTTCTGACTTCATTCAGCTTGAGCACCGTGTCCGTAACCATTTGGATGGATGGCAGGTCACGGGGTTATCTATGATGGCCAGGCTCACCCTCATTCGCTCTATGCTTACTTCTCTTCCTATCTAATGCAGCCATTCCGGTGACTTGCTTGAGGCGGATAGAGAGATGGTTTAGAGACTTCCTTTGGGGATCGATGCAGGATGGTCATGGGACCCACCTGGTGGGTTGGGATGTTGTTTGTATGCCGGCTTCGGAGGGAGGGCTTCGGATCCAGTCCTTCATTGTGCGTAGAGAGGCATTGACTGCTAGGCACACGATGAGATTTTTGCTTGATCCTGACTGCTTGTGGAGCTCGTTCATGCGTGCTATGTATGGTGAGTGGACAACTTATACACCTCCCCAGCCTACTCGTGCCTACTCTTTCTTCTGGAAAGAGGTGTGTCGTCATGCACCGGCTATGATGTCTCGTGTCTCGTGGATGATTGGCGATGGTGCTTCTGTTGATGTGATTAGGGACACGTGGATGGCTGATCTACCATTATCGATGGCCTACCTTCGTGAGCGTTGACCTGGCTAGTGGTATGAGAGTCACTGACTTAATTGCTCAGGATCGCACTAGTTGGCATACTTCCCGTGTCACCTCTTGCTTTGGGCCCGAGCTTTCTCAGCGTATTCTTTCCATCCCTCTCGCATTGGACTGTGCTTTGGATGTCAGACTTTGGAGGAGATCCTATACGACTCGTGCTTCGATTGGGGATCTTATTCAGGAGTTTAGGCCACAGTCTGGGCAAAAGCTTGAAGCTTCCTGGATTTGGAAGATTCCTATTCACCATAGGGTGCGGCTATTCATTTGGAAGCTGGCATGGGATTGCCTCCATATGTGCTCACTTCTCTCGGGTAGGGGTATGGCAATCCAGCCTATGTGCCCTTTATGCGAGCTGGAGGGAGACTGCTGATCATGCTATATTCACCTGTGATAGAGTCAGACCGGTCTGGTAGTTAGTTGGTTATCATCATTGGAATGATAGTACTGGCCCTTGTCGTACTTCTTTTCTGAGGATGATCAGGCAGGATGTGCGGAGAGGTATATGTCGGTTGAGCTCTTTGACTGCTTATATAGCTTATCAGGTCTAGCTGTCACGGAATAGGAAGATTTTTTCTAATATGAGTGACCCTCCCCACAAGATTCTCAGGACTGCTTTCTCACTCTCTGCCGAGTACTTGCTCCACCAGCCTCGCATTGATGCTGACAGACCTAGCATCTGGGATTCCCCTGCTGCCCCGGCAGCGCACCGTCGTACGATCTCTGTCTCCTGGGAACCCCCTCCATTAGGATCTGTCAAAATCAATTTTGATGGCAGTGTTCAAAGTTGTCTGGCTGGGTTGGCTTTTGTGATCTGTGACTCGAGTGGTTCGATGATTGCGGCTGGTGGTTTTGGCTATCTTGACCTATCAGTTCCGCTCGCTGAGTTATATGGCGCATGGGCTGGTATATCTTATGCCATCCGCACTCTGGGTACTTGCTGTTTTATTATTGAGGAGGATTCTACTACAGTGGTGCGCTGGCTCCGGCAGGAAATGGGCGACCCTAAGCCTACTAACCCTTTGTTATGTGACATCAGTTCTTTGCTCCATCAGGCTTCTGGTGTCCTGGTTCGACATATCTACCGGAAAGCTAACTCAGCGGCTGATTGGATAGCTGCCTGGGTGGCTCATCATTCTGGTCCTTGGTCCTGGAAACTGGGTGACTTATGTCCTATGGGTTTATTTCAGATCTTGTACTCTGATATATCGGGCTGACTCACACTAGACTAATGTGATCGCCCGTTTGTAATCAAAAAAAAAAGAAAAAAAAGTTCAAACATAACCTTTAACCACCTTACGGGAAGGTCAGTAAATTTAAGTTATGTTTGAAACTCAGCAAATACTTTAAAGGATTATGATGAGCTAGCCAAATCTAAAGATTTTATCTAAAAAATGGAGAGATTCATATTAGTTAAAAACTTCCTCTTTAATACGATGCGCTTATGAAATTTTAGTTTTTAAAAATTACTTTCAAGGCTAAAAAAAAAGACTCATTTAATCTTCAAAACTAAGGGGACATGTGATGATATAAAATTTTAATAAACTATCATAATAAAGATATGAAAAGATTAAACCCTGTTTTAATAATAGAATGTAATTGAATTGGATCCAAAAAATCAAAATGATTTATTTAAAGATTCAGAAAAGGATTATGAACCACTTATCTTCAAAAAGTTCTAATCTTAAGTTAACACAGATAACTCACCACAATTAACTCACATATGATACTTATAAATACATCATCTACCTTATAAAGTTAATGAGAGTAGCATTTCTTTCTTCCTTTCTTCGTTCATTTTTTTTTGTTAGAAATTAACTTGATTATCTGTGGATAAATAAACCCTTTTGTTTTTTTCTTGAATAGTTGCAGGTATTCTTTTATCATTAGACTATTTTTTTTAATTTATTGAGTAAGGATCTTCATCGATGGACTGATTTTTTTTATTTCTTGAGTAAGGATGGTTTTTTTGAATTAACCAAACATATTCAAAATGATATTTTATGGTGTATGTTATTTGTAGATGATATATTGTTGATTGATGAAACTAAATCTAGAGTAAATGCTAAGCTAGAGATTTGGAGAGAAGGTTTAAAATCTAAAGGTTTAAATATTAGTAGAACTAAAATTGAATATATGAAATGTAATTTTAATAGGAGTAAAAAAAGAAATGGAGAAATAATGAAGATTGCAAGCCAAGAGATACCAATGAGTAAAAAATTTTGGTATTTGGGATTAATTATTTAGCAAAAAGGTGAAATAGGTGAAGATGTGAATCATAGAGTTATAGCAGGATGGATTAAGTAGAGGAGTGCTTCAGGAGTATTGTATGATCGATGCATCCCATTAAAATTAAAAGTAAAATTTTATAAAATTGCTATTAGGCCAGCTATGCTATATGGAACAGAGTATTGGGTAATACTGAAACAACATGTGAATAAATTAAATGTAACAGAAATGCGTATGTTAAGATGGATATGTAGTAAAACTTTAAAAGATAGAATTAAAATAAACATATAAGAAAAATGATAGGAGTGGCTCAATTAAAGATAAAATGAGAGAAAATCGATTAGGGTGGTTTGGATATATACAATGAAGACCTTTAGATGCTTCAGTTATAAAGAGTGATCTTTTAACAATCTATGGTAAGAATAGAGGTAGAGATAGACTTAAACTAATATGGATAGAAATAATTAAAAAAGATATAATTATTTATAATTAAATATCGACTAAGTCGTGAATTGAGAGAGTGGAGAAAGTAGATTCATATAATCGACTCATGTAGTTGGGAAAAGGCTTAGATGAGTTGAGCTGAGCAAGGATGGTTTTTTGGCATAAAGGATAAGTTCAAATTTTTTTAAATAAATTTTATCTATTGATATACTCAGTCAAAAATCAGCATTGTTAATATCTTTCAAAACTCTTTTCATTCTATCAGGTCTCATTTTTAACATGTCAAAGAGATCTTTCTTTAAAAAAAAAAAACCAACTCATAATCGTATGGAAAGTCATGTTCTATGGTTAGTATGGAGCGTCACATTCAGAAAATACGAGTAACTGGGGAGGCATTCATGATTTGCCATACAGGGCCTCAAGAAATTGTGTGACTCGCGTTTAAGTTTGATTATTAGAAGCGAGTCCATTTGCATTTCAAAATTATTTCAATAAAGTAAGAGAAAAGTCTTTGTATACTGTTTCGATGCTAAATGACTTGCATCAGCATAATGATATATTCATGCATGGATCTATGTGTCAGCGATGCAAGACTTATGAATGAACTTTATAATGCAGATTTGTACATAAAAGAATCATCGCATTCGATATAGATTATTTTACGTAGAAAGCTATGTGCAAAGACTTTTTCTGAAGCAAGAGCTGGATGGACAAGAAAGGCCCAAGCTGAATATTCTGTGCTTTATTGTCCATTTATTGTCCACGTTTGGCGTCCACTTGCTCGGCTCGAGGCCTGGCGCTCCTCGCCGTCTCCACCATTCCTTTCCCTTGGAGATAAAGCAGCGATGGAGACAGCTAGTGGATGGATGGCCAAATTCTCCAACCGCAATCAATAAACAATGGTTTCGAGGCAAATCCTTAAAGAAGCTTCTTTCTCATCCATTCTTTCTCTCGAATAGATCCAAAAAAAAAGAAGAAAAAGAAGAAGAATGCTACACCTTAGCTCATTGCATCCGTTGAGATCTTTTTGGTTTTGTTATGTGATGGCTTATCCACTGGAATTGCAAGCATAAGTTCTGTGGCCCCAAATGGGCCTTGGGCACTGGCTCAAGAACTCGAGAGCGTATATATCATCTGATCTGGAATTGGAGGGATTTATTTGGCTCATTTAAACATACTGAATATCAGAAAGAAAGAAAAAAAAAGTCAAATAATTTTAAAGATTATTTTTTAAAATTAAATATTTTAAAAATTATTTATGTTCTTCTCTTTTCTTTTTCTTCCACCGTTGAACCTCATCCAAAAAAGTTTAGAAGGCAACCATGAGTTAGCAAAGTCACTCAAAATTCATACTGTGATCTAGGATTAAACAAGTCACATTGCACCTCTTTCAATTTTTTTTTTTAAAAGAAAAGAAAAAAAAAGGAGAAGAGGAAAAAAAGAGGGAGCCATGCTAGGGTTTTTTTTTTTTTTTTTTCTTCTTTAAAGAGAGAAGAGACTCCCGATGTCATAACTATCGAAGTTCATAAGAGATGCTATATAATAATCAAATGCAGTATCTCTAGTTATTAGACATGGGAGTGTAATCATTGCAGCCAGTCCTAGTTCACTATTAAACAGTTTTTATTAAAAAAAAGATTATAAAGCAATTTCTCTATCTTGCTCGAGTCAATGATACTGTGATGTTATACTGAAATTTTTATAGTTTAAATCTGAATGGATTAGCTTAGATGAATTGAATATGGAGTTGCTTCTTGATTTAGTAATACAACTACTCATTGGTTGCAATTGTTTAAGCCTCGGGTTTCCTTGTAGCAATGAAATTGACTTATATTCGTTGACCTATTCCATATCTAACAATTGAAGTTTAATTTTACTTTGGGCTTTCTTTTCCTTTATTCAACCGGCATAATTTCATAATCTTAAGGACCGCATGAGTTAGCCAATTATTACTCCAAAGTCTCCCTTTAAATTTTAGCCTCAAATACAACTTTTGTTGGTTTCACTTTTCCTCAAGTCTCCACAAAATTTTATTTCCTTCCTTCTTTTAATATTAAGAAGTTTCATAGGCAATTTCATTCTTCTCAAGCATGACACAAACATAATTTTAACCTAGCCTTATCTATCCATCATCAATTCCTAATAATAAGATCTTTGGGAGGAATAGAGTGCAGACCAGGAATAAGCTTTTCAAAATCAGCGATGCTGGGAAAATTTGGGTCACACAATCTTGAGGTGGAGTTTGACTTGACTGTACGGTCTCCCATCGAATCCACAGTTGTGGCGGCTCAACTCCAACTCCAATTCCTCCGGTCCCGCTGAACTGCCGACTGCGGCCCGACGTCATTGGTGGAACAGAGGGGGCTCGAGGATGGGACCCGCAGCTAACCCAATTTGACCCCGGATGCGAAAAGGCCGGTGGACTCGTTCTAGGGTGGGCCCACGTCAGAAACGAAGGCAGTTTAGGGTTTCCGGATTTGTTTCTGGTGACAAAGCCTTCTTCGCCTGATACCTCTTCGTGGACGGACGGTCTGGATCACTTTACAGTGCCGATCAGGGCCAGTGGACGGACCGGATGTACGGCACCGCAACCCCTGGGACCCGCCCCATCTCACTAAATAAACCAAGATTCACTCCACCCCTGAGGCCAGGCGACCCTTCAGAGAAATCGGGGTCATCAAGCAACGATCCGTCCCCCGCTCTAATGGCCGCCACAGCAGCGTCCACCGCCGCGGCCGCCACCTCCCGCCACCTCTCCTCCGCCCACCTCCCCTCCCCTAAACCCTCCCTCGTCCCCTCCAGCAAAGCCTTCCCAAAACCCCACCTTTCTCTCGGCCTCGGCCTCGGCCTCCGCTCCCCCTCCCCCACGTCCACCGCCTCCCCGGCTCCGCGGCCGCCGCCATCCAGCATTTCCCATCATCGCCGGACTCCGAGGACTACTTCCCACTGTTCGACGATAAGCCTCGGGAGGAGTGCGGCGTGGTGGGGATTATCGGTGACACTGAGGCCTCCCAGCTTTGTTGCCTTGCTCTCCACGCCCTCCAGCACCGCGGCCAGGAGGGCGCCGGTATCGTCGCCTCTGACTCCACCAGCCTCCGCGCTGTCACCGGCCTCGGCCTCGTCTCCGAGGTCTTCTCCCCGACCAAGCTCGACACCCTTCCCGGTTCCGCGGCCATCGGCCACGTGCGCTATTCCACTGCCGGCTCCGCCTCGTCGCCTCACAACGTCCAGCCCTTCCTCGCCGGCTACCGCTTTGGCCAACTCGCCGTCGCCCACAACGGTAACCTCGTAAATTACCCGGCCCTCCGCGCCTCCCTCGAGGCCCGCGGCTCCATCTTCAATACCTCCTCCGACACCGAGGTCCTCCTCCACCTCATCGCCACCTCCTCCTCCCGCCCTCTCCTCTCCCGCATCGTCGAGGCCTGCCGCGCCATCGAGGGTGCCTACTCGCTCGTCTTCCTCACCGCCGGCAAGCTCTTCGCCGTCCGCGACCCCCACGGCTTCCGCCCTCTAGTCATGGGTCACCTCCGCCGCCCATCCCGTGCCGTCGTCTTCGCCTCGGAGACCTGTGCCCTCGACCTTATCGGCGCCGACTACGAGCGCGAGGTCCAGCCTGGCGAGGTTCTCGTTGTCGACGGCAACGACCTCTCCCTTACATCTCTCTGCCTCATGCCGCATAAGCCCCGCAAAGCTTGCATCTTTGAGCACATCTACTTCGCCCTCCCCAACTCTGTCGTCTTCGGCCGCCCCGTCCACGCCTCCCGCTACTCCTTCGGCGCCGCCCTGGCCGCCGAGTCCCCTGTCCCCGGCGCCGACGTCGTCATCCCCGTCCCCGACTCCGGCTTCTTCGCGGCCCTCGGCTTTGCCGAGCGCTCCGGCATTCCCTTCCAGCAGGGTCTCATCCGTTCCCACTACGTCGGCCGCACTTTCATCCAGCCTACCCAGGAGTTCCGCAACCTTGGCGTCAAGCTCAAGCTCGCCCCTGTTCGTGGAATTCTCGAGGGGAAGAGCGTCGTCGTTGTTGACGACTCCATCGTCCGCGGCACCACGTCATCCAAGATCGTCCGGCTTATCAGGGACGCCGGCGCCCGCGAGGTCCACATGAGGATTGCGAGCCCGCCTATTATCGGTTCATGCTACTACGGGGTCGACACCCCGAGGGCCGAGGAGCTCATCTCCAATAGGATGGATGTGGAGGGGGTGGGGAAGGAGATCGGCTGCGACTCTCTCGCCTTCCTCTCGCTCGACAGCCTCAGGAAGTTGCTCGGGGAGGAGGCGCCCACGTTCTGCGATGCCTGCTTCTCCCTGAACTATCCCGTGCCTCCGAGGGAGCACGAGGTCGTGAAGGTAATGGAAGAGTGAGCTTAACCGTGTTCTCCAAACAGCTGATGGTGCTTATTTACAGAAATTGATGCCACGACATAGAAGAAATCGGAATAAGAAATTTGTCTTCTTCTTTAACTTTTTTTTTTTTTTTGGAACCTTATCACTGAGCTATCTTTTTAACTTAAGTATGGTGATGAATCGTGGATTTTAGAGCGGCAGAGATGTTTATAATCTTGAGTTGAGTTGATATCCTTTTCTGATGATATCTTCATCATCAATAATATCAAGTCATATGTAGTTCATTTTAAATTAAAAGAATATAATATATCAGCCCATGCTTTGAGAAATGTTCAGCTTGCTTTAAAGTTTTAACCTTTTTTTCTTTTTTGGATGTGTGTGTTTAGTAAGCTTATTATGTTAAATTTATCTTGTGCTTGGAAGGAACTGCATTGCTGAATCATCATCATTGCATATTGCTTGCATGAAGTATGAGGTTAATTAGATGATGTATGCCTTGCAACATTTCAGTTGTTCTTCTGACATACGCTAGCTTGAGCTGATTCAATTGATACAAAGCTTTTTATGATGCAGTATAGGCAGGGAGGCTGTTTTCTGTGATATTTTAGTCTTACAGTTATCCAAAACTAAACTGATGTCATTCTGATTTCCTCCTTTTTAAGTCTTATGAATTGATTGCATTGAAATTTCTGAAAGAATTTATTCATCTTTTTTTTTTTCCTGAAATGATTTATCAGGGTTTTTTTTTTTGGGAAATTCCCCATTTATGATCATAGGTTTGTGATTTTTGTCTGTGATCTGTTCGATCTAAGAGCTGATACTGTTTTCTTCTGTTCTATCAGCAAGTGGTAGTCGCAGGTACTCTTTTTTTGGGGGGCTAAACTTTTTATTGCCAATTCAACTTTTAGGAATTGATATGTAATTAGAACTGGTCTACCCATCCACCCAATGGGGAAAAGGAAGAAGAGAAGAGGGGGGGAAAACTCTTCCATGTCAACCTGCAATTTTTTTTCCCTCATCAAAATGTTATAGCAACACATTGTTCTGTAGATATGCCAGCTTTCTTATAACTTATAGCTTTTTAAATGTTTCATCCAGAGTCCCAAGTTGCCCTACTGCTGTCATTAGTGTGAATCAATGAAAACTTTTATTCTCATGGGACTGTTTATCCCTGGCTCATGGGACTGTTTGTGCCTTTATATCAGACAATTGGAATTTGGAAGTCTTCTGTTATAAAGATTGATAGTAATTCAAGATGCTCAATTTTTTTCATGTGATTATGCATGCTCAATCAATGAGCCTATAATAAATATAAAATAACGGCAATGTATAGTAATTTATTGTAGGTTGAGAGACTATTTTCTCATGCTAGAAGTAATGAAGATACTCATGTGAAACATTGATTATGATACTGCAGTGTACTAAATGAGATACAACTCTTAGCTTTCATACTAGTGCATTTGTGTAAAATCTAATACCAGTAGTGATATTACTTGTGGATTTTGATGACAAAATAATGCTATAGGTAGTATTCATCATAAAAGTGAAGTATCCGGCAAGTTCTCATTCAATACAAAAGCCCGAAGTAATGAAGATACTCATGTGAAACATTGATTATGATACTGCAGTGTACTAAATGAGATACAACTCTTAGCTTTCATACTAGTGCATTTGTGTAAAAATCTAATACCAGTAGTGATATTACTTGTGGATTTTGATGACAAAATAATGCTATAGGTAGTATTCATCATAAAAGTGAAGTATCCGGCAAGTTCTCATTCAACACAAAAGCCCTAAAGTTGTGACTAACAGTGATTCAGGCCTAAGTGAGATGGGGTCCGATATGGCCGAGATGTCTCATCCAGAGAGATTCCAAGATCGATTCTTGCCATCCCGTTTTGTTCTATTTCAACTATAATACATTATAGTGTTAATTTTAAATAATTTTTTATAAAGATATAACATTTGAAGTTCAAATATGTTTAAAAATTAAGTAAAACATTATAATTTTATAATTTTTTTTAGAATAAAGCATTCAAAGCAAGTATTGAAACGTTTGATTGGGATGGATCTTGTCCTATGGAAAAACTAGGATATTTCTGACCTATAAGATTTAAATTTTTAGTGACTAGTTTCATAGGCACTTAGATGGCCCTGGATTTATGCTTTTCTTTTGTGCAACTTATGAGGTTCATGTGAGTGGCACACCTTGCTGAGGCATAGGCTATGTTATCATGATCACTTCCTACATTTTGTTGCTTCTCGTCTTTTGAACATGAGAGCACAGCACTTCAATATTTATCTACACCACTTTTGAACATGGGAGCGCATGCATAGATACACACAAAATATATGTGTTCGTGTATATATATTTATATGTATAGATGAACTTTTCTCTTTTAAAGGGACATTTTTCATGTTTTCAACTTAAGCATGTTTTTTTATTAATGCCTCAAAACTGTATTCGTGAGATAATTTAGTCTGGGTCACCACCTTCTCTGTCTTGACACTTCCACACCTACTTGAGCCCTTTCCCTAAGAGAACCTTGTTGGATTTCTCTTGGGCACCTGGATACCATCTTTACCTGTTTTCTACTGCTTTCAGGAATTGGAACAACTTCTTTGCTTCAATATATGAGTTCCTTGCACTATCTTTCCTAGTTTTGCTTCTCTACTACCTTTGTTTCCTCATCTTTGTTGGAAAAGTCTTTGATGCATAAAGATGCGCACCGGGTGCACCCATGCGAGCGCGCATGCGAAGTGCGCCGCTGCCCAATGGGCCATGGCATGCGTGCTCGCACGTGCAGCCATTGGTGCGTGCCCGGTGCACAAAGACTTTTCCCATCTTTGTTATGCTGATGTTGCATCATTGGGCCTTCTTTTTCACAAAACATCCCGAGCCATAAGATGCTGTGTCCCTCTGTACAGCCATCTACAGGAATACAGAGGCAGGTAATTAGGTTGATTCAGGTCTGTTTGTTGAATCTTTCTTTCAGCTATGGTTTTGCTGCGTCAACCAAAAAAAAAACTCATGCTACCTTTTGAATGAGATCTGCAAAACAATGTCAGATCAAATTGAAAAGATTTCTTTTCTTCAAAGACTTAATGCCAAATTTAATATATTCAAATGATAAAATGCCTGAAAAGTTGTGCTTCTTTGTGATTGACAAGAATTTCAATTGTATTGGAGGAAAGAAATTTTGTCAGTTTACAAGGAAAATATAGCAGGACCGGAATATAGAGAACTTCTCGCTTTTGCATGGAGAAGCCCGGAGGTTCAAATAGGAAATGAAAGGGTCTGATTTGTCCTCTGGCTGTTATTTCATGATTCCTGGCTAAGGCAATGTTGCAAAGTATTATGCCATGGAAACAGAGTATGAATGACTAGTAGTTCCTTTCAAGATCCTATGTTGCAGATTTGATTAAGTCAATTACAGTAAAAAGACTTATGGATTACAATTGGTGATAGTAAGGGTGAATTTGCAGTGATCGTTCCTCCTATGATAGAAATGCGCACGTTAAAGATGCAGGAAAACTTAAAAAAGGTAGAATTAAAAATAAACATATAAGAGAAATGATTGAAGTTATTCTAATTAAAGATAAAATAAGAAAAAATCGATCATGATGAGTTGGATATATAACAAAGACTTTTAAAAAAGAATGATCTTTTAATAATTCATGGTAAGAATAGAGGTAGAGGTGGATTTAAACTAATATAGATAAAAATAATTTAAAAAGATATAATTATTTATAATTTAAATATCGATTTAGTCCTAAATAAAATAGAGTGGAAGAAGCAGATTTATGTAGGTGACCCCATGTAGATGGGAAAAGGTTCAACTAAGGCTGTGTTTGATAGCTTTTTGGCTATCCCTGGATAAATGTACAGGATAGCATTTATCCAGAGGATAGTTGAGGGGATAAGCATCTTTTAAAATTACCATTCTCCATCAAGGGATAACTTTAGTTATTCCTGGGTTCTCTAGGGAATAAGTTCAGGGGATAACCCATGGTTAAACATGGGTTATCCTCTCTGGTTAAACTTTTTCAGCACTATCCCTTATAACTATAGCATTTGGGGATAAGAGGGGATATCCCTCTTATCCATCATATCAAACACAGCCTAAGAGATGTCTGCAACTTAGCCTACACAAATTCTTGCACATATACTCGTTCGTGTGTTCTTATTACCTGAATGATACAAGACTTATTCAATAATTCGTAGATATGTCACGGGCTAGTCTCAAAAATATTTAACCTACTGATTAGATCTAGTAGTGATGTGTCTTGCAGTTCATTCACTTTAAAACATGCTCTTTACTAATGGTTGCTTTTGCCGACTTCTTGGTGGACAGCAAAAGAATTTTTCTCTAATTTCCTAAATTTAATTTGAATTTTACCACCTAGCTGAATTTCACCACAAGGGAATTGCAAATTTGTTTTCGCATGCTTAAATTGCATCATTACAATTATCATCGGACCTCTTTTGTTCTGCCGTAGCTTGATGCAGAGGTTATGGAATCAATCTAGTTTTTCAGCAGTTGGTTCTTCCATCAACCTGTTAAGTTCTTCATTTAGAGCTTGAGTTGTTGGCATGAAGCTTTTTAAATGCCAAGCTCTCTCATCCATGCACCTCCTGCACCGGTGGGGCTGGCTGATGATAGGAACTGGCCTTGGGCAAAATACTGGCTCTCATAATGGTTTAGGAGGCCTATGTTTATGCCTGATACGTATAGTGTAATGCCTGTTCTTTAGTTATTATTTCACTATAACAGCTATTATATAAAAGAGATGACGACCGTTATTTAACTTCTCCATTGCTGAATTGTATAACAAAATGTTACTATTTTTTTAAAAAAAATCAAAGTCTTCAATTTAGAAGAGAATAACAATGATTGGTAGCAAATCCAAAAAGCAAATGCTAAAGCTTCCGAAGGGCATTTTTTTTGGAATTTCACTTTGTATGCAGAAGTACAGAACTTCCAAGTTGTTGAGATATCTAGCAGCGGAAAGGCTGTTAGATTTTTTTTTTTAATAGTTAAAAGATTTAAAATTTCAAACCTCTTGTTTAATAATTTCATATTAAAGTTTAAATATAAACACACTTGCTCATTTGAGTCCTGGGCCTAGTTGGGATTTGTGGGTGTTGGGTGGATGACCATACGGCTAGCTTAGCTTGGTTGAGCGAGTCGTCCATACGGCGAGAATGTAAATTCTACTGCATCTTTATGAGGTCCCAACATATGGAGAATGTAAATTCTACTGCATTATTATGAGGTCCCAACATATGGAGAGCTCAAGACAGTTAAGGTGAGCGAATGGTCCGTTCTTGAGAGCTTCCCTTCTTTCTTTCTACCATTTTTCACATCAATTTTCTCTAGCTGTTCTATTCTTTTCTATTTCTTAATTTTGTAGTCTTTCTCACTCCTGAGCCAGTGAAGGAGTTATTTAGGCCAGTTCTCCATGCGATTGAACTTGTGACAGTGAACTAGCGGCAAAGTCTGATTTATTGTACCTTGAGATAATCTCCATAAATATTCATAGAAGGGGATTGAGTTTGTTCTTAGGATAGCGTCCATGCACATCTCATTCCAAACATACCCTTCTTTTTCCTTTTTCAATTAGTGGTTATTCTATAATTATTTCTATCTTATTGAAGAAAATTATTATACAAATAATTGTTATAACTTCATAATTGCTAATATTTGCATACTTTTATAAGTCTTAGCTTTGTTAAATCTCTTCTATTGGTTTTAATTGAATGCTCCTTCGATTGTAAATCTATTCCTTAAAAAATCAAATTCACTAAAATTTTTGTGCTAAAATCTATTCCGTTTTTATTTAATTTTTTAAATTCTACTACTTTAAAATTTGTGGAAAAGCCTTAAATCAGGACATAAAGCAAAATTTTCTAAATTAGTTATTCAAATTAAAATAATTTTCAACTCTTTAAAAACAATGTAGAAATCAAATTTATTAGTTATATTCAAATTGTTTTTTTTTAACTTTAGAACCTACACTTGAATAATTTTTTATCTTTAAAATATATTCAATAAATTTTCTAAACACCCCACTAATATACTTGTTATGTTTTTAACTCATTGTTAGTGTTTCAAAATTTGAAACCTACACATAAAAGTTCATGTTATTAACCATTTAATTAATTATCCTTTTAGTTAATGTATTTATTGCATTTAATTGAATCTTAAAATCTAACCTATAAATCTGTTTTGTACAAAACATGTTAATGAACAAATAGGTTAATTTTTTTTATCATCAGGACAAAGAATTTGAAAATCAGTCTTTTGAAAACTTTTGCAATAAAAATGGCATTGAGCATAATTTTTCTGCATCTAGGACACCTCAACAAAATGGAGCAGT
Source organism: Calamus simplicifolius (assembly GCA_900491605.1). Classification (NCBI taxonomy): domain Eukaryota; kingdom Viridiplantae; phylum Streptophyta; class Magnoliopsida; order Arecales; family Arecaceae; genus Calamus; species Calamus simplicifolius. The sequence goes on from UESW01004310.1 coordinate 285,441, forward strand.
AGAAAAAAATTATAGAACTTTAGAAAAAATAGCTTATACTATGCTGTGTGAAAGCAATCTCTCAAATATTTTTTGGCTGAAGCTATCAATACAACATGTTATGTTTTAAATCATGCATTAATTAGACCTATTTTGAAAAAGACCCCATATGAACATTGGAAATGTAGAAAACCCAATATTGGTTATTTTTATGCTTTGGGTGCTGGTGTTTTGTTTTGAATAATAAAAAATCGAGCCTAGATAAATTTGATGCTAAATCTGATGAAGAAAATTTTCTTGGTTATTCTTCTCATAGTAGAGCTTATAGGATATTTAATAAAAAAATTTTAGTAGTTGAAGAATCAATTCATGTTATATTTGATGAGCCTAATGATCTTTCATTAAGGAAGAGAGGTTTTAATTGATGCAGATGAAATTGAAGATCAAATCAAGGAGATCACTTTAGAAGATAAAGAGGACTCAACGATACAAGGGTACAGAAAGAAGAAAACGATAAAATTCAATGTGATGAACCTCAAGGTAATGCTAAATTGAAAAGAAAATGGAGGCATGTTTATAATCATCCTAAAGAGTTAATTTTAGGTGATCTATCTCATAGCATTAGGACTAGATCATCATTTAGAGATACTTACAATAATTTAGCATTTGTGTCTCAAATTGAACCTAAATGCTATGTTGATGCTAAAAATGATATTAATTAGATTAATGCCATGTATAAGGAACTAAATCAATTTGAAAGAAATAATGTATGGACTCTTGTTGATAGACCTCATGATCATCCAATTTTGGGACTAAATGGGTATTTAGAGGGTATTTAGAAATAAATTGGATGAACATAGTAATATAATAAGAAATAAAGCAAGACCGGTAGCTAAAGGATATAACCAAGAAGAAGGTATTAATTTTGATGAAACATTTGCCCCTGTAGCTAGATTAGAGGCTATTAGATTACTTCTTGCATTTGCTTACTTTATGAATTTTAAATTGCATCAAATGGATATTAAGAGTGCTTTCCTAAATGGATATATTGTTGAACAACTCTTTGTAAAATAACCATCCGATTTTGAAAATCACTTGTTTCAAAACCATATATTTAAATTGAACAAAGCTTTATACGGTTTGAAACAAGCTTCCTGGGCTTGGTATGAAAGATTAAGTAAATTCTTGATCAGCAATAAATTCATCCGAGATAAAATAATAATATGTTGATAATACAAATCTATATGGACGATATTATTTTTGGTGCTACTAATGACTCTTTATGTGAGAACTTTGCAAAGCTTATGCAGGGATAGTTCGAGATGAGTATGATGGGCGAACTAAATTATTTCCTCAGACTTTAAATCAAACAAAACAAAGAGAGGATCTTCATAAGCTAATCCAAGTACATCAAAGAAATCCTGAAGAAATTTGGCATGGAAACCTCTAAGAGTATCAGTACACCTATGAGCTCCTCATATAGATTAGACTAATAGTACCGATAAATGTGTTGATTTGAAACTCTATAGAGGTATGATAGGATCATTATTGTATCTAACTGTAAGTAAACCTGATATTCTTTTTAGTGTTTGCATGTGTGCTAGATTTTAAGTTAATCCTAAAGAATCTCATTTGCTTGCTGTTAAAAGAATCTTTAAATACTTAAATGATACTATAAATTTAGGACTTTGGTATGACGAGCAATCTAGCATTAACCTAATAAGATACACAGATTTAGATTTTGCTGGATATAAATTAAACAAAAAATCAACTAGTGAAACATGCTAGTTTCTAGGAGTTAACTTAATCTTCTGGTTTAGCAAGAAGCAAACTTCAGTAGCATTGTTTATGGCTGAGGCCGAATACATTGCAACTGAAAGTTGCTGTGCTCAAATCTTATGGATTAAGCAGCAACTAGAAGATTATGGCATTGAACTAAAAGGCATGCCCATAAAATATGATAATACTGGTGCAATCAATTTAACTAAGAATTCCATCTAGTATTCCAGGATTAAACATATAGAAATTAGACATCATTACATTAGGAATCATGTAAACAATAGTGATATTGTAATTGAATTTGTATGTACTGAAAAGCAACTTACTGATATTTTCACAAAATTACTTGAAAAGGCCAAGTTTTATGAAATTAGAAGGGAGCTTGGTATGCTCGATCCTTCAGTTCACTAAGATAGCCTGATTGATTAATTTTTATGAATTTTATTTCATATAATTTTATCATGATTGTTAGCTCATTAGAAGCCCCTCTATATCTTCTACATGATCTTAAAATTTCTTTTCTCTCTAGAAAACTCTCTGAATTAATTTTTCCATATTATAGAACCCCCTTGACATCCATTTTCAAATGGATTTTATGCTCCAGTCGACTGAGTAGTCAACTGGAATAGATCTTGAGCGTGCCAGTCAACTGGAAGGTTCACTGGACTCTTTTTTCCCTTCTCGGTTGACTGGGTAGCCAACTGAGCCTTTTCTCCCTTTCTTCAGTTGACTGGGGAGTCGACTGAAGGCTTATTTTGTGCTTCAGATGACCAGCCAATCAACTGAACAAGGGAATCTTTTGTCTTTATCTTTTCACCATCCTCTCTGAACAAACATGTCACTTCTCTTTTTCAAGTTTTTGGGTTGGCCATGCTCTCCATCTAGAGTGTTTTCTCCTTCCCCTTTGAGCTTAGATCTAGCTCTCCATCTTTGGCTTATAGCTCTCTACCTCTCCCATTTCCTTCCCCTCTAAGAAAAGAAGACATGGCTCCTAGGGTGAAGCTTCCTCGTGCTAGGGAAGAGGAATCATCCTCTGATCCTCGTAGGAAGGCTCCCTCAACTTCTTTTTTGTGGAGCTCCACTTCCTCCTCCAATGTTGCAGCAAGATCCCTTGCAAATGGAAGGTTAGTGGATTTCAAATTTTTTGATGAAGAAGGTTGAGTTTGGTAGATTATTAGCTAATCAAGGTTGATCTTATTTGTTGAAAAGCAATATGCCTATCTATCCAAACTTAATTAGAGAATTTTGTGAGAATATTTATTTTGGAGATGGTACCATAAGCTCTTTAGTCAAAAGGTCAAGATTGAGTTTGATAGGAAACTCCTAGGATCTATCTTAAAAGTTCTTGCTTATAGTGTTCTTGAGGATTTTTCTTGTGGTAAAGCATCTAGACTTGAGGTAATTCTTGATGTTGAGGATAGAAATAATGTTGAAAATCTTGGAGCCAACATGTTGAGTGTAGAAAATAGACTGCTTCATAGCATTGTGGCTAGGATCTTTGCTCCACATGTTGGTTCTTTCAATGTAGTCACTGGCCATGACATTAGCATCATGTACCATATAATCAATGAAACCTCCTTGGACTTTTCTGATCTTATGATGACAATAATGAAGGAAGCTATGGGAAGACCCAAGGCTGCTTTACCTTATGGCATGTTTCTTATCCATGTCTTTAAGCATTTTGGTGTCAAATTTAAGGGTGAAAAAGAAGTTAGTTTGCGTCATACTGATATCTTTAATGCCCACTCTCTTCACCGTATGGGTTTTACAAAGGTTGATAGAATTTGGACTAGGACTAGAGATAGAGCAGTAGAAGCACTTGTTCCTCCACCTCTAGAGCAACCATCCCAAGATCAACCACAACCACAACCTCACCCATGATAGACTTTAACTTTGATTTTCCTATGAATAGACCTCCTTTCATGTTGTTGCACCTGAGCCACCTCCTTGTGTTGCTGACCCACCTCTTCAACGCACCACAATTGAGTTCAGTGAAGAACAAATGCAAAGATTAATTAAAGAATTGTCCAATATACAATCTAGTAGAAATTCTAGGGATAGTGGATCATCCACTAATGATTATACTATAGTCCCCCATATTTCTTCTGTAAATGGGGCATTATCTCAGATGTTGATGCATCAGGAGAGAATGGAGCATGACATGCGCATTCTTAGTGGGACAGTCATTCAGCAAAATAAAACTATGGTGGGCTGCATTCTTGATGAGATTAATCAGTTGGAGGCTAAGATTGAATGCTTTGAAGACAAGGCTGAATGGGTAACATTTTAGATGCACTCTAATGAAAGCCAAATCAAGGAAGCTCAAACTGTAGTTGATTTTTGGATAGCTTCTATTGCTAGGCTCACTAGCATGTTAGATCAACACTTGGCATCTGCCCCTACCCAGCCAGCTCCTTAGCCCTTCAATCAGATCATTCTCATCCACACCTCAGGATGCCACCACCGCATTCTCATCGCTACAGGCCTTCAGCTCCAGGTCATCATAAAGGATCTTCATCCCATCCATCTGTCATTTCCTCTTCTGATGAAGATTAGTCTGCTAATATGAATTTTGATGTATCTTGATGTGAACTTCGATATATCTTATGAACTTTGATGTATGTTGTGTGAACTTGTATCTTATATGATGTGAATGTATGGTTGGATCAAGCCCTTGACTTGATGGTTTGTATTAATGTTTAAGTATGCACGTATGCCTTTTAATGCATTATGTGTTTTTCCCTTGACTTGATGATAAATGCTTAATTGATAAATAATGTTTAGAATGTTTGATTTGTGTAAAATTTTTAGAAGAAAGACATGCAGAAAAATTTTGCATATTCTTTCACCTCCTCTTTGATTGATGACAAAAAGAGGGAGAAGAATACTGCATACATTCAAAATAGAGAGGGATCACTTGAGGGGAAGAAGAATTTTGAATTTTAAACAAGCTCTCACTCTATATTTTAAAAAATAACAAGTGGTTTCAATTTTTCAAAAGCAAATTTAAATTTTCAGCACGAAACTCAAAATTTCAGCACGCTAGTCATTTTGAAATTATAAAGCTTTATTTGATTAAAAAGCTTTAATTTTAAAACTCTCAAATGATGTTCCAGTTTCTTAGCTCAAAATTTCATTTTGGCATGGTGGCATGATACCTTTCGCCGAATGAAATTTTCTAACATAAAGTATCTTCATCTTTCAATAAACCAGAAATGCAATGCTTTATTTTAAAATGCTAATTTTCTTTACTCTAATATTTAATGGTTTTGTCACCATAAAAAAAGAGAGATTGTTGACTTCATATTAATTTTGATGATTACAAAGCAATTAAATATGGTACTAATGCGTTTATTATGGAGACAAAAATCATTACAGGATAATACAATGAACCAAAAGGAAAAGACTTCTCGAAGTCCTATGTTAAAGATTGAATCCAAGGAAGTCATCTCAAATTTCTACAAGCCCAAAGGAAGGTAAATAAGAGGTAAAATAATTTAATCATAGGGCTTTTCAATTGTTTTTCAAAGTCAAAATCCAGTTTTTAAATGATTAAGTGTTTGTCAAAATGTTCTCCGGAGTTTCCCTAATGTTTTTCATCAAAATTTCCAAACTTTCCTGGGAACAACCGATCCTTTCTTGGATCCGGTCAACTGGAATAAAATCCAGTTGATTGGAGTTGAGTTTTGAAGAAAATCCCTTGCTCCCAACCGTCTAGAAGGTCTTTAAATTTTTTTTTTTTTTGGCCGTCTGGAGCTTGGCTTCGGAAGAATACTTTGTTTTTCAGTCGACTGAAATCGAATCCAGTTGATTGGAAAGATTTCTTTTCTCTTCTAGCCACCTAGAAGTCTCCTTGGCCGTGAGCCTTTGCTCCTCAGCCGATTGGAAGTGTTTTCCAGTTGACTGAGGCTTTCTTTGTTTGGATCTAGTTGACTGGAATTGGCTCCAGTCAATTGAAATGCTTTATTTCCTCTTGGTTTGGCCGAACACCCGTTGGATCTAGTTGACTTGAATTGGCTCCAATCAACTGAAATGGCTCTCTTTCCTTTTATTAGCTGAACACTATTTGAATCTAGTCGATTGGAATTGGCTCTAGTCAACTGGTTGGATTCTCTTTTAGGAAAAGGCCGAAAGCTTTTTCCTTTTAGCCTACTGAGGTTTTGTTTAGCCAACTGAAATGCATTTTCTTTTTGGAAGAGACAGAGACTGCTTTGGATCTAGTCAACTAGAAGTATTTTTCGGCCAGCCGACTGAGGCCTTATTCTTTCTTGGATTAGCAGAGACCTCTTTGCATCTAGTCGACTGGAATTGGTTCAGTCAACTAGATTGATTTTCTCTCATGGAAATGGCGATCAACTCTTGCTTCTAGTAAACTGGAAGTGTCTCTATCCGATTAGAATGAACTCCATTCTTCCCATGGCCGATCACTTCTTGATTCTAGTCAACTGAAATTTCTTCCAACCAACTGGAATGGGCTCTTTCTGGGAGTTGACTAAAAGCCTCTTCGATCTAGCCAACTAGAGCTTGCTTTTGGTCGACTGGAGCCAATGAAATTTCTTCAATAGCTATTTTGGTTTCCATTTTTCTTTCCTTTTAATCCATTTTTCATCTACAACAGTTAGAATTTTGAAATGCTTTAAATACCCAAGGAGTTAACCAGTAAACAATGTAGTGAATAGTGAAAACTTATTACTTATATATGAGATTATTCCGTGAGAAAGAAAAGAAAGAAAGGAAGTGCTGCATTGAATACTTGAGGTCCACTTGAAGTTCATTGATTGCTCCATTCGTTGATGTGCCAAGAAAGCTTCTAAGGCATTCAAAGCTTCAGCTGCTTCCCAAAGGATACTTCATTTATTGCTGAAGATCATTCAAAAGGAGAAGCTCATTTATGGAGTAGTCTTCAAAAGTGTAAAGTATTTTTGAATATCTGTTCATTATAGGAGCTTTGTGTACTTGATACTCTTTGAACTTGTGTTTGAAGTTCACTTGGTTTGAAACTTGTAAAGGGTTGGATATAACCCTTTGTAATTTGTTGTAAGGCCGCCTTATGCCGTGTAACAAGTTGCTAGCTTAGGATGCTAGAGGTTGTAATCGTTCGGTAAAATGATTAGAGTAAAAATTTTCAAGGGTTCTTGGAGAGTGGACATAGGTGTTCGATTGGCACTGAACCATTATAAAATTATTGTGTTTGTGATTGCTTGCATACTTTCTGTGATGTTTTACGTTCACTTCACTACACCACTACCAACCAAATTTTAATATGTGAAAAGCACATATGTGCATTAAATTTTTAAGAATCCAATTCATCCTTCCTCTTGGATTGCTACATCTGGCAACATGCCCAAAGGAAGTTAATGCTTGGTCGAACTTCAAACTTGTGATGGTAAATACGTAACAATTATAAGGATTTACATATGAGTAATAAATCGATCAAAGATAGATTTATTATTTGGCATGCATTATTATTAGTGCTTGATTATTACAACAAGAGTACACTAGCAGTTAATATTACTATCCAAAGACTTGATATTAATATTACATTGGGTATCTTGAGATGGAATTTACCATTATTTGAATTTATTGATTTAGTATTAATTATTTATGTGAGCTTGTTATTTATGTATTGCTTTTGTTTTCTTTTCAACTAATGTTGCTACTATTTCTGCTAACCTTAAATTGGTTCTAGTCCTTAACGACATTAACTTCAAGGACTATAAGAGAACATTCTAATTGTTCTTGGTTGCATGGATCTGGACCTTGCACTAAGATTGCATTTGGTAGCCGATAATTTGATAGATTATCAGTAATTTAAATTGGACCCATCAGATAACTATGTTTGGTATATATTTTTAATGGTAATCTATCTTGTAGTGGTAATCTAGATTACTTCTCATGAGGCAATTCAGATTATCTCAAGAGGAAATCGTTATCCACATTACAACAGATGTTGTAATCTGGTAATTTTTTTGATAAATTACCCCTGCCTCCTTCTCTTCTGTGAAAACAAAATTATCTCCTTCTCTTTCATGAAAATAAAATCATCTTTCCAAATTTAGATCCCATCTATTCATTTTGTTATATGTAGAGTGCCATTTTCTTAATTTGAGGATCATCAAATTTAGACGTTATCATTTATAAATGCAATTTTTTTAAACCAAATATATAATAGCATATAAATTTTTAATAGATTTGATTTAGGGGTATTTTAAGAATTTGATGTTATATGATCGGTAATCTATTTGTTATACCAAACACAGTATTCAACACTACTATAACATTACCTTTGTATAGCAAAGATATTAATCAACATTACTGGCAATCTATCCAGTGGTAATCTATCTTGAAGGCAATTCACATTACCATTCAGGATTGTCTGGCGATGCACCAAATACAACTTAAGGATTGAGCAACCCACTCCTTCTATTGCATTTTGTACCTCTGATGAGAGGAATAAATATGAAAAGTGAGATTACTCTAACCGCATGAGTCTCATGATCATCAAGCATGACATACCTGAAGCTTTTAGGGATGCGATATCTAAAGGGATTACTAGTGCCAAGGATTTTTTTGCTAAGATTGAGAAATGCTTTGCTAAAATCAATAAGACGAAAACAAACACAATCTTAAAAAGCTTGATTTCCATGAAGTATAAGGGCAAAGAAAACATAAGGGGGTATATTATGAAAATGTCTCATCTTGCTTCAAAGCTAAAGGCACTAAAGCTTAAAATATCAGAGGACTTGCTTGTGCATCTGGTACTGATCTCTCTTCTTAAACAATTTACTCAATTTAAGGTCGTTACAATTGCCAAAAAGAGAAATGGATTCTTAACAAGCTCATTTTATACTGTGTGCAAGAGAAAAGAGAGATTGAAGCAAGAGAAGACTGAAAGTGCTCACTTGGCAAGCACCTTTAAGGAAAAGGGTAAGGATAAAAGTAAGAAAATAAAGAATGAGGTTGCTAAGGGTCCAATAAACAAGAAATAAAATCAGGATAAGGACGATTGTTTCTTCTGCAACAAGCCTAAAAATATGAAGAAGGAATGTTTTAAGTATTATGCATGCATGAAAAAGGTACATTTCTTAATTTGATATGTTATGAAGTGAATATAGTTTCAGTACCTAGAAACACTTGGTGGTTAGATTCTGGTGCTACTACTAATGTTAGTTTTCAATGCAAGATTTCTTGAGCTACTGAAGACCAACTGATGCTATAAGATGCATTTATGTGGAAGATGGCAAGTTGGTAGATGTGGAAGCAATTGGTCATTTTAGATTGTTATTAAGTTTTGATTATTATTTGTATTTGAAAGATATTTTTAGCACCATCATTTTGATAGAATTGGTGTCTATTTCAGCTTTCGATAAATTAAGATATTATTGTTCATTTGAAAAAAGTCAGTTTAGTCTTTCTTTAAATTCAAATATTATTGAAACTAGTTCTCTTATGATGTATGACAATTTATATTTGCTTATACTATTGTTTCTTATAATGAAACTCTAAATGTGGAATCATGAGGTACTAAGTGTAAAATTTGCATAAAAATTTAGGGACATTATGGCACAAGTGCTTAGGTCACATCTCTAGAAATAGAATTGAACAACTTGTGTCAGATGAAATATTGGAATCTCTCGATTTTATAGACTTTAATATCTATGTTGATTGCATTAAGGGCAAACAAACCAAAACAAAGAAATTAAGTACATATACAACAACGAAAGTCTTAGAGTTGATATACACGGACATTTGTGGACTATTTCCTACACCTTCTTGGAATGATCAATAATATTTTGTATCATTCATAGATGATTATTCTAGATATGCATACCTATTCTTATTCATAAAAAGTTTCAAGTTTTGAATGTGTTCTAATAATTTAAAGCTGAAGTTGAGCTTCAACTCAACAAAAGGATTAAATGAGTCAGATCTGAACGTGGTGGTGAATATTACAATAGATATGACGGTTCAGCTGAATAGTATCGGAAACCTTTTGCTAAATACCTAGAAAAATGCATGATTATCCTATAATATATCATATCATGGTCATCTAGTATGAATGTTGTAGCTGAAAGACAAAATCACATTCTTAAAGATATAGTAAGGAGTATGATTAATCATTCAACCTTACCAGAGTCACTATAGGAAGAAGCACTAAAGATAGCAGCCTACATTCTGAAAAGGGTACCAACTAAAGTAGCTATTAAAACGCCTTATGAGATTTGAATTGAACGAAGTCCAATCTAAAACATTTTATGTTTGAGAATGTTTAGCTAAGGCAAGGCCTTATAGGCCACATAAAAAAGAAACTGGACTCCAGGACAATGAGCTACTTTGTTGGGTATTTTGAGCAATCCAGGAACTACAAGTTTTATGATCCCAAATCAAGGATAATTTTTGAAATGGGATATGCAACATTTGTTGAGGATATTGAGTTTGGGGGGAGATTAAGGTTAGAGACTTTATCTTTGAGGAGGAGTTGGATTCTACTACTCTTGTTGAAGAGGAGATAGTTTCTATTTCTGTAATTGCTTCTGACAATGATCATGATTTGTTTCTATCATTAATCAAGTTGCAATTACAGAACAACAAGAAATTATTGTTCAACCCTCAGAGGTACAAACTCAACACCTTAAGAATAAGTGCATCAAGAACAAGTGTCTTTGCAGCGATCTACTAGAAAAATAAGAATGATATTCCAAATGACTATATAGTATTTCTCTAGGAATATGAGAAAAATAATGGCATGATGGAAGATGATCCTGTTAACTTCCTTCAAGCCATATAAGGTTCTAACTCAGAAAAGTGGATTGAAGCGATGAATGAAGAGTATAAGTCTATGCAAGATAATAGGATTTGGAAACTTGTCCCATTACCAGAAGGTGTGAAACCCATTGGTTGCAATGAATTTTTAAGATCAAACGAGATTCAAAGGGTAACGTGGAGAGGTATAAAGCTTGTCTTATGGCTCAAGGCTATACTTAAAAGAAAGAGATTAATTTTAAAGAGATATTCTCTTCAGTTTCAATGAAGGACTCTTTTAGGACAATCATGGCTCTTGTTGCATAGTATGATATGGAGGTTCATCAAATGGATGTCAAGACATGGCTTCTCAATGGAGACATTGATAAGACAGTTTATATGATGCAGCCAGAAAACTTTGTGTCAGAAGACTCAAAGAAAATTATTTACAAATTGACAAATCTATTTATGGGTTAAAACAAGCTTCTCGTTAATGGTACCACAAATTTTATCAAGTGATTCTTTTATTTAATTTTGAGGTAAATGCAATTAATGATTATGTGTATTACAAGTTCAGTGGGAGTAAATATTTTTTTGATTTATATGTAAATAACATTTTGCTTGCCACAAATGATATAGGTATGTTGCACAAAAACTAATAGATTTCTGTCAAGAAATTATCAAATGAAAGATCTTGGTGAAGCTTCTTTTGTATTAAAAATCCAGATACATCGAGATTGTTATCGGGATATCCTTAGATTATCACAAAGAAGCTATATCGATAAAGTACTTAAGAGATTTAGCATGTAGGATTGCAAACTAGGTGACACTCCAGTCGCTAAAGAAGATAAATTTAGTTTTAACCATGCCCAAAAGAAAACCTTGAGTTGAAGAGATGCAGAAGATTCCCTATGCTTTGGTTATAGGAAGTTTAATGTATGTTCAAGTTTGTATGCGTCTGGATATTGTTGTTGGCCCAGATGGCAACCCAAGAGGGGGGGGGTGAATTGGGTTCTTAAAAATTAAGCCTTTTTAAATGTTTTAAACAAATTAATCAAGATGTGCAAGTGAAGAAATTAACAAGCAATGCACAAACAGATAGAGAGATAGAGAGAGACAAATGAGCACGGCAAACACAAGATTTTATAGTGGTTCGGTGTATCCAACACCTACGTCCACTCCCAAGATTCACTTGGGTCCACACTATAATCTCCCTAGATTACAGCAGAGTTGTTTTACAAGCTCACAACTCAAACTTGTTGTTTTCCCGGGCGCACAACGAACCCAGCTGGTTTTCAAGGGCTCACCAGCACAAAAACCCTAACCCAAGCTTAACCAAGCTTGAACGAGGTAAGACTACCTCCTCTAGTTCAATCCCCCAGATTGAACTAGACACAAAGAATAGAAATAATTTGTTTAGTTACAAGCTCCTTAATGAGCAGATAAACAAAATAAGAATAGAGTTTAGAAAGCCTGATTTGCAGTTGGTTGGCTTTGAGCTTTTCTTCTTTTCTTCAACTCCTTTGAAGTGTAGAATCGGCCTCAGCTCGGATTCTTCACGGAATGAGTGTTGGAGTTGATTTGGGCTTTTCCTCTTTTCTTTGAGTGTTGAAAATCACTTGAGATGCTCTTGGATTTTCTTCTGAAGCTTCCTTGGATTGTTGAGCTTGAGCACAGAAGGAGCTTCCTTTGATTTCACACTCTTTCTTTCACTCTATTTTGAATCACGGATTTTTTCAAATGAAGCTCTGTTTTTTCGATTTTTCTTTTCTTTTTCTTTGAAATGAATATCTCTCTATTTTCTCTCTTTGATTTGAAAACGGCTTCTCTATTTATAGATTCTGCAAAAATATAGCCGTTAGAGACAAAGAAAAATAGCCGTTAATCAAAAATCTTACCGTTGAGCTGAGTTGGCATCCGAAAAATTTCGCCCAGATTTGCTGGAGTCGACTCATGCTTTTCCCGAGTCGGCTCGAGCTCGTGATACCAAAAATAGAAATGTTCAGAAAGTTAGGGGTCGACTCACCAAAAGTAAAGTGTCGACTCCTGAAAGTCGGGGGTCGACTCATGAAAAGTTGGGGTCGACTCGCGAAGTGCTCAGAAAAACACACCTCTGGTGTCTGAGCGGAGTCGACTCGCACAGTCATGGAGTCGGCTCGACAGAATCGGGGGTCGACTCGAGAAATTTCGTGGGTCGACTCGAGACAGACACATTTCTGTACACTGAGTGGAGTCGACTCTGAAACTCAAGAGTCGGCTCCGGAACGTATCAAAAATCAGAAATTTTCTGATTGACTTTAAAATCGTTCCAGATTCATTTTAAATCATTGTTTTGACTTGAATACAATAAAATTGACATTAAGAATCAATTCAAGAATGTTCCAAAAACTCATTGATTAAATATGAATTATAAAATTTCTTTTTGAAAGCTTAAACATTGAGCTTGAAGTTACTTTCAAATTGATTAAAGTCAAACTTTAACATTCTCATTGATTGTTCAAAATAAATTCATTGCTCATGTAAATAAACTCATTACATCTTTTAATATACTCATGGCTTTTGGTAATCATCAAAATCAAAAGGATTGGGGCATATAATTTTTCAATAATCTTCCAACAATCTCCCCCTTTTTGATGATGACAAAAACATTGAGTTTATGCATGATTGATTAGTGAATTTATTTTGTTTTCATAGTTAGGCTTAGGCTCCCCCTGAATGAGGTAGCTCCCCCTATGAAACTTAAATAAATATCCCATTGTTTATCTCATTGATTATTTGATTTTCTCATATGCATTACAATCATAAAACTATAAAACTCTCCCCCTTTTTTGTTATCAACAAAAAGGTAGAGAAGCATAAACATTCATTCAAGATAAGATTTAACAATTTCATTCATTCATTGAAAGAAGGAAATACATTGAGTAATCAAAATAGAGAATTCATTTCATCAAAAGGTCTAATACATCAAATGTTTAATACATTGATAAACATAACAAAAATTTCATACATTGCAAGGATTGAAAATCTAATACATCAAAATGAGTTCTTACAATCCTAGTCAAATGATCTATATGTTTTCATTCCATCAGTTTGAATTTTACATAGTCTTTAGTCTCTCATCACAAAGGTGCAAGCAGTCAAAATTTTGTCTTGTAGCTCCGCATTGCACTTTGCATAGGTTTCTCCATCTCCGCAATATCTTTAAGTTCTTCAAATATATTTTTGAGATCTCCACTTAAAGACTCTGAAGAAGTGCTGAGAGTAGATTCAATCTTGGTGATCGATCATCCAATGAATAAAGAGTTCCTTAGATTCATGAACTTATTTCAAACTCTGATTTAATTTTCTGACTGATCATCAAGAAGACTTTGAGTTGCTTAACTGATCTGAGAAACCAGCAGAAGAGATGAAGCTTGATCAAATAATGGAGCAGGGGTAGGAGCAGGAGCAGAATAGAGGGCTCGGAGGTGCAGGTGAAGGATGTCTAACTGATGGTCCGGTGCCTCAACATCCGTAGCTCTTCTTCTTCATCCTTTCCTTTCCCATTTTCCATTTTTCTTATAAAACCCATCCTATGAATAGTGGCCAAGCTATAAAATCTGTGTGTCTCAGTTCCTCATTGGCTCACTATCAGAAATGACAATCCTTGGCTCGAAAAATCTTTAGTGAGGATCATGCCATAGGGCAAGACTAGATTTCTTTTTCCTCCACAGTCAGCAATGTACCAAAGAATCATACTGGGAAGGTTGATAGGTTTGCCGTCACAATGCATCCATCACAAAATATCTCTTTCAGATACATAATCAAATCTTCCAATCTTTGGAAAGAGATCCTACTACAAATGTTATGAAAATCTCAGTTCTAAGGATAAGTTGATTGGCAAAAACTTCTTCAAAACCGACAACATCCCTTTAATAATCTAGAAGAGCTGGGCTCATCAGAAGAAAAGTGGAAGTCCAGACAAGGGTAGATCCAACAGTCTTGAAAGAAGCTCACAGTCACAGAGATCCTATTTCCTCTCACATGCTTATAAGACCATTATCTCCTCTAGACAGATTCTTATAAATCCTTTACAAGGAGGGATAGTGGACAATCTAAGGGAACATATTTTCTCCCACCCATCTCAATCAACTGTCTCCCAACAAGAAAACCCTCTGCCTCAAAAATTCAAAATCACCTTTCTCCCGTTGTTATGATTCTATCGGCTAATCTATCTACCTGAGGAGCGTAGCTGGAGAAGCATTCGGAGTTGAAGAAGAAGATGGAATCCGTGCTGGTGAAGGCTCACGACCGGACGCCTCACGTCTTCCTCACGGCTCTCTTCCTCTTCACCGGCCGCACAAGGTTGGAACCTCGAGTTTTAGGGGCCATTGTCGATTGGAAGGTTAATCAGGGATTCTGGAATTTGGAAGGTATTTTGGAGAGAGTATTTTGAAGATTGGAAATGAAATGAACGGCGAGTCGACTCTGCCTAGATAAATCAACCTGGGACCACTTCGAGTCGGCTCCCGCAAAGCGAGGGGTCGACTCCGGACAGTCACAGAAAACCATCCCGAAGTGGAGTCGACTCGCGCCGAGAGGGGTCGACCGAGAGTTTCAGTAGAAACCAGGAGTCGACTCCGATACTCACCGAGTCGGCTCCGAGACCATTTCAGAGCAAAAACATGAAATTTCTGAAATGTGTCCGGAATTGATCATAAAAATTGATAAAATAATCATTGGATATGAATAGATCAATTAGATATGAATTCTAGATAAGATTTCCTTAAAGATCAAGGATTTGAAAGAATTTAGATAAAATTTCCTTAGGGGTTTCAAATTCATTCTAATGGATCACAAATCCCTAACTCTCCTCTAAGATAACAGAATCTTTCTTCACTTAAGGGTTTTGTAAATATATCAGCTAATTGTTCTTCAGTGTTAACATAATCAAGACATATTTCATTATTTGCTACATGTTCTCTTATAAAATGATATCTAATTTCTATGTGTTTGTTCTAGAATGTTGAATTGGATTTTTGTTAGATTAATTGCACTTGTGTTATCACATCTTATAGGTGTTTTATCAAGTGTGATACCATAGTCTTCAAGTTGTCGCTTAATCCATAGGATTTGAGCACAGCAACTTCCAGCTGCTACATATTCAGCTTCAGTAGTTGATAATGCAACTGAATTTTGCTTTTTGCTAAACCATGAGATTAAGTTACTTCCTAAGAATTGGCATGCACCACTTGTGCTTTTTCTATCTAACTTACATCCAGCATAATCAGAATCAGTGTATGCAATCAGATTTAATGTTGAGTCTCTAGAATACCATAAACCTACATTTTTTGTTCCACTTAAGTATCTTAGTATTCTTTTAACAGCAATTAAATGTGATTCTTTAGGTTCAGACTGAAATCTAGCACATAAGCAAACAGCAAACATTATATCTGGTCTACTTGCAGTTAAGTAAAGTAGGGATCCGATTATACCTCGATAATATTTTGATCAACCTTCTTACCTTCTTCATCTTTGTCCAGCTTGCATGAAGGACTCATTGGTGTTCCGAGGGGTTTCATTGATTCCATACCAAACTTCTTTAGGATTTCTCTTGTGTACTTTGTTTGGTTGATGAAGATTCCCTCTTTGCTTTGTTTGATTTGGAGTCCAAGGAAGAAGTTGAGTTCTCCCATCATGCTCATTTCAAATTCTCCCTGCATCAACTTAGCAAACTCTTGACATAGAGATTGTTAGTAGCACCAAAAATAATATCATCAACATATATTTGAACTACTAATAAATCTTTACCTTTTCTTTTCAAAAACAATGTTTTATCAACATTTCCTCTTATAAAATCATTTTCAATTAAGAATTTACTTAATCTATCATACCAAGCTCTAGGTGCTTGTTTCAAACCATATAATGCTTTGTGCAATTTAAAAACGTGATTTGAAAATTCATGATCTTCAAAACCTGGTGGTTGTTCTACATATACTTCTTCATTTATAAATCCATTTAGAAAAGCACTTTTTACATCCATTTGAAATAAGTTAAAATTCATATGACATGCAAATGCAAGTAATAGTCTAATGGCTTCTAATCTAGCTACTGGTGCAAAGGTTTCATCAAAATCAATACCTTCTTCTTGATTATATCCTTTTGCAACTAATCTAGCTTTGTTTCTAATTACTATGCCATTTTCATCTAGTTTATTTCTAAATATCCATTTTGATCCTATAACAGAATGATTTTTAGGTCTTTCAACTAAAGTCCATACATTATTTCTAGTAAATTGATTTAATTCTTCTTGCATTGCTAACATCCAATTATTATCTTTTTCAGCTTCTTCAATAGTTTTAGGTTCAATTTGTGATACAAATGCAAGATGATTACTAATATTTCTCATAGATGATCTAGTTCTTATTCCTTGAGATGGATCACCTATAATCAATTCCTTAGGGTGACTATAAGCATATCTCCAATCCCTAGGTAGATCTACATCATTATGATTATTAGTATCATCATCCTTAGGTGAATCATTATCTTTAGCTTCTTGCTCATGATCTGAAGATACATCAATATTTAATTTTTCAAGATCTTTTTCAATTATGTTTGTATCTTCTTCATCATCAAATTTTTCAGAACGAGTTGCTAAAGATTCATCAAAAACTACATGAATGGATTCTTCAACAACTAAAGTTTTCTTGTTAAATACTCTATATGCTTTACTAGTTGTTGAGTATCCTAAGAATATTCCTTCATCAGATTTAGCATCAAATTTGCCTAAATTATTTTTACCATTATTGTGAACAAAACATTTACAACCAAATGCATGAAAATATTTAATATTGGGTTTTCTATCATGCCATAATTCATAAGGTGTTTTCTTTAAAATAGGTCTTATTAAGGCTCTATTTAAGATGTAACATGCTGTGTTAATAGCTTCCGCCCAAAAGTATTTGGAGTTTACTTTCACATAGCATGGTACGGGCCATGTCTTCTAGAGTCCTATTTTTCCTTTCAACTACACCATTTTGTTGTGGGGTCCTAGGTGCAGAAAAATTATGATTAATACCATTTTCATTGCAAAAACTTTCAAATAAGTGATTTTCAAATTCAGTTCCATGATCACTTCTTAGAGACACTATGGTAGTGTTTTTCTCATTTGTTACTTTCTTGAAGAATTTCAGGAATATCGAGAAAGTCTCATCTTTGTGAGCTAAAAACATTACCCAAGTGAATCTAGAGTAATCATCTACTATCACAAGACCATATTTCTTTCCTCCTAGACTTGTGGTTCTAGTTGGTCCAAAAAGGTCCATGTGAAGTAGCTCTAATGGCCTAGAAGTTGAAACAACATTTTTAGATTTGAAAGAACTTCTTGTTTGTTTTCCAAACTGACATGCATCACATATTTTGTTATTTTCAAAATCTATTTAGGTAAACCTTTTACTAAATCCATTTTAATTAGTTTTGAAATAGGTGTGTGCTTGCATGACCTAATCTTCGATGCCACAACCAACCAATCTCATTCATATTAGCATTATTAGCAACTAAGCAATGATTATTAGTAGACAATTTGTCTAATCAATCAAGTATACATTGCCATTTCTATTTCCAATAAAAACAATGCTATTATCAATGGGATTAGCTACAGTGCATAAAGAAGATTCAAATGATACTTTAAAAACCTTT